>JAKTUH010000065.1:51875-104644 GCA_030556585.1 Geotrichum carabidarum
AAAAAAAAAAAAAAAAAAAAAAAAAAAAAAAAAAAAAAAAAAAAAAAAAAAAAAAGAAAGAAAAGAAAAACCTCCTTAAAACCCGTTAGTTCACCTTGTGCACATCGAACCGGCCATCAGCGGCCTTAGGATGCATGCCAAACGGCGGCATTTGCATTCCAGGCGGGCCCGGTGGGAACTGGCCGTTAATGTTGCCAGCACCGGGCTGTTGATGCTGCATCGGGAAGTTCATGGGCGGAGGAGGACCATTATAAAACCCACCAGGAGGGGGCATCATATGGGGCGGGAGCGGCGGCATGCCATTCTGACCCGGTGGAAACTGGGGCATCATTCCTGGTGGTGGCGGCATGGGCATGCCCATGAAGGGTGGCGGAATGAATCCGGGGGGAGGAGGACCGTTTGCAGGGAATTGACCGTTGCTTATTTGCTGTTGGATCCATTCTGGTGGCGGAGGACCTGAAAAGTAGGGGTCCATGGGGAATTGGGGCCCTTTTTGAGGGCGGGCCATTACACCATCAGGGAATGACTGCTGTGAACTCTGAACAGCAGGAGTGATACCACGAGAGTCAGTTGAGCTGGTTTGAGACACAATCGGGCTTCTAGTTGAGGCAACGGGAGGCGACGTGGCTGCTGAGGAAGGGCCCAATGAAAGGCCGGAGCTTCCTCCTTTATTTAACAGGCTCATAAAGAAAGCATCGTCTGAAGGAGGTGCATCGGCCGATGGTGCGCTAGGGGGATTCGGTGCACTCGGAGCTGCTGCTGACTCGCCTGGTTTATCACCCAGCATGGCCATGATACGATTAAATCCCTCCTTATCAGCATCATTGTTTTGAGTTTGTACTGGCGAGCTGGCCTGTGCCATTGGCGAGGTGACCGGCATAAACATATGGCTAGCGGGTGACCCGCGATCTGCCGGTTCCAAATTCTGGGCAGAGAGTCCTGGTGGGGCCACCCCAACCGGACTGGAAGGAGCAGAGTCTCCTTTAAAAAAACGCGAAAAGCGAGACGCTCTACCTAACGCTGCCATGTGGTCGTTTTGAGAACCACCATCCCACATACCAAAAGACCTGTCAATCGACGGTTTCTGGCTAGCATGCGTCTCACCATCAAACCCAAAATTTTCATACGACTTGGATTCGAGTGAGGAGGCACCAGCCGGCTCCTCCAACGCAGGTTCGTCCAATAATCCAGCACGACGCTTCTCGTCGGCTTTCATTTTTGCCTTCCATTCTTCAAATTCTTGAATGGAATGCTTAGAAGCGACAGGCATCTCGTTATCATCGGTTGGATCAAGCCACTCTGGCTCATTCGTGTCTTCCAAAACGCGAGACGCCGACGTCGTATCACCTCGGCGCGCCCGACCTAGCGCTTCAAATTTGTCAAGTAGACTCTGGTTCTCCATATCATGATGGCTCTTGTTGTTGGCGTTGTTACTGCTGCTGTTGCTGCCTGTGCTATGGTTCTTGTGCTGGTTTCGAGAACTGCTACTTGAGGGGTATCCATGTCCAAAATTTCCTGATGATTTGCTTCCTTCCCAGTCAGAAGTAGTGGTTGATTGATCATTGCCGTGTCTGGTTCGTCCAGGACTCTGTCTGTTGGAATTGTTTCCTCGCAAAGGCGTAGGGTTGCTTCTTGAAGGTGTGTCACCTCGCGACATTGAAAAAAGGTTTCGTGGCGGGCCTAGGTAAACATCGGAATTTCCGGCTGACGGGTTAACGATATGAGATATGGAAGATGTGAATAATTACCTTCATTTCTGTTTGCTGACCCTGCAAAGCTGTTGAAATAGGACGTTTTCTTGGGACTATCATGGGTTGTGAGTAAACAGATTACGGTTTAAGCGAATGACTTACGCGGAGATATCAAAGGTAGTGTAGGAAGAAGGAACAGTGACGAGAGGGGAATGTTGCAATATCAGCAATTGCTCTGCGCTGTAAGTAAAAACATGGCCATTGGGGTTTAACGGGTTGGAATTGACAAAGGGTGGTGCGGGTTTAGAAGCTGAGTCCTCCGCCGATAGTTGGTGGTCAGGGCCCGCAGCGGGCTGACACGAGATGATAGAAGGATCCACTTTGACGATTGTATAACACGATGTTGATAGGGATTCAGAAGTAGTCACGCTTTAGGCAAAGATGTGGGTAAAGGCGTGAGTGAGACGTGGATTGAATTGATAGCTGGCGTGGTAGACTTGTGGCGGGCTGAAATTGATCTTTGATCTTTAAAGATGGCAAACGTTGCTTGAGACTGGCTGATTCAGATAATTTGGATGGATTTTTTTGTTTTTTTGTAGATTTTGCAGCTGTTAAGAGAGAATAGGAAGAAGGATGGAATGAGTGAGTGGAGTGGGTTCAATTTGCAGTTGTTTGTGGTGGAAGGAGGATTTTTTTTAGGACAAGCGGGTAACAGCATTACCCGGTTTGAGTGACTACCAACTACGCTCTTGATGACCTTCAAGAAAGGCGAACTACAGAATAGATTGAGAGTCTGGCAGAGTCTGGCAGAGTATGGCAAAGGATGGTGGCATGAAGGTGGCTTTGCAAAGGTTGAGGTTAAAGAGTGGACAATAGGGTTACACTATCCAGAGACCCCCAATTGAGGTCGATCAACTCAGGCAGAGCAGAGCTCTATCCTGATGGTTTGCACTTTCCAAGACCTTGGGAAGCCACCAACCAAACCGATTGGTTAGTTCTGGTCTTCGCCAGAGGTATATATAGTAAAAAAACATGTGTACTCCATGGTATCTTTCCATGGTGAACTTGAGCCGACCACACCTGTCCCCAGATGAGCCTTACATCTTATGCCTTATGTCCATTCCATTATTGCCCAAAAACCACCAAAACAAAACAACCAAAACAAAACAAAAGACAAGAAAAAAAAACTCCTCTGCTCGACATCTTCTTCAACCAAATAAGCTCTTGAACCTTTGTCTATATTGACTTCATGAAATCTTGTTGAAATACCCTCTTATACCATACTTTCTACTCCTTTTTTTTTTTCCTATTTCCTTTTTGTAAACAGTTTGGTGTTGTTCTAGCACAAAGCACACCCATCATCCCACAACGTCTTCTTCTCTCTACGGCTTTGCCATGGACTTGACAAACCTCATGAATGAAAAAGGTACAACAGCAGAGCTCTCGCTCTCGGATTTTCCTCCAGAACTAAACAATTTTCTAATGAATTCTCCAAAAGGCCTGGATTCCTCACTCGACATGGGCGCACCCCACTTTGTGCCTTCTGTGTTGAAACGCGACTTGGAGCTGGCTCCAAATGACAACGACGACGATGAAGATGAAGAAGAGTACTCGGAGGAGAGTGAAGAAATCTCAGAAAGCCAGAGCTCGTCTCAGACTATTCCGTCCCCGTCACAGGGATTCCGCAGAGAAAGTCAAGGTGTCTATGATCCGTCCTCCGACCTCGACAGCTCACACATGTACTCAAATGTCTTTAAAGGTGAACCCACGTTTGACATTGCCAGTAAAAACCATGATTTTTCGCAAGAGGGTGCATATTTGCAGCAATCGTCCGACTTGCTGCGCCAAAGGATGAAGCCACTGCCTTCCCAGTCGACTGTAACCGATCCTGCTCTTCCTTCCCTTTCAACCTTCAAGTCATTACCATCCCAAACTCAGCCTACTACTCCGTCTGTCGCCAAAGTTTTAGTCCCGTCAACCGACTCTGGTAAAAAAAACACGTCTTTTGCTGGCTCAAATTTGTTTGGAAAGGCAATTGAAAATTCTAGATCCTTTGGTGATGTCTCGTTGTCAAGCTACAACAAGGAGGCAATGTACAATCAAGAAAACATTGCGCCAAAGCTGGATAATTCGCGGGGGTCTGACATTATTGACTTGACTTCTTCACCGGCTTCACCAGATGCCGAGTTCAAGTTGTTGAAAGAGGAGTCTTCTGTGCACTTTCTGCCAGCTTCTTCTCAGTCACAGAGTTTTCAAAATGAGGACTCGTCTGAGCTGCATGAAGAGAGCTCTGAATTCCAAGAAAGCAGTTCGCAAGAGGTAGAGCAAAAGAAAGTAGAGGAACAGCCATACCAACCTCGTTTGTCATCGGCAGAACCGAACCAAGCTACTCTGGTACAAAAAATGTCGGTAAAAGAGCCAGTTTTGCAATCATTACAACCTGCCGTGCAAATTAATGAAGCCCCTTGCGCAGACGAGATACACAGAGTTCATTTACATTCAAAGCCAGCTGCCAAGCAAGTCGTTCCTACGCAAAAGGAGGAAGCAAAAGAAGAGCCAGCACAAAGAGTTCACCTGCACGCCAGCAAACCCACCAAGGAGTCTACGGCCTCAGCCCGTAAACCGGGAGAAAATACCATGTCATTAGTGGTCCATGGACAGCCAAAATCGCCAGAGCTCGAAGTGCACCCTGACATGATCCGCCGGGCACTGTCTACAAAGAAAATGTCCGAAGTGCGCAAACTGGCATTCTTGCAGCAGGCCCAAAAGCTCAACAAACCCTTGAACGCCGGCGTGTCGTTCTCCCCAATCAAGACGGTCAAGGAGTACAAAGTGGGCAGCTCGCCGTCGAAGCCTGCAGCCCATCACAGGGTGCCAATCAGCAAGGAAAAGGAAATAGATCAGTGGGAGGACTACCGGGACGATTCTGAGTCTGCCTCGCCGTCGCCGTCGCCAACGCCGTACAGGTACAAGCGGGACTCGAGTTATTATAGCACCAAGTCGCCCTTTGCGTCATCCACGCCGTTGTCGGCGAGAGGCAGGGAGTATCGCTCGAGCGATTACAGCTTGAGCGAGTCCTCATTCGCGAGCTCGTTTAATGCGGAATGGGTCGATGTTGATAACCAGTATGAAGGAAACTATAGCCGGCGCCCCAGCAATGCCAGCAAGAGCAAAGGGTTCCACAGCGAAGAAAAGACGGCGCCTGAAGAGCCGGAAGTCAATAATACGGTGTTCAAGACAAGAGGGTTCCACAACGACCCGTCGGTGCCTTATACTTTGAGCTTGTACTTGCAGCTGCTCTTGAACTTTGTCCTGAGCTGCATTTTCATCTACTTTTTTTACATTCTAATCACGACGATCCGCCACGACGTCGACAAGAAGGTCGAGGAATACTCGGCTGAAATCCTGGCCGAGATGGCCGAGTGCTCCAAACAGTACCTGCGCAACAATTGTATGCCCGGCCGCCGCGTTCCTGCGCTGGAAAACACCTGCATTTCGTGGGAGCGCTGCATGAACCGGGACCCCACCGTTGTGGGCCGCGCCCGCGTCTCCGCTGAGACTTTCTCCGAGATCATCAACAGCTTCATCAAGCCGCTTACTCTGAAAACATGGACCGTCATTGGCGGGTTCATGATTGCCTCGTTTGTGTTTTCGAATGCGGCCTTTGCGGTGTTTAGATCCAACCAACACTCGTACTTCCATGGCCAGCCTGGTGCGGCCAACGCAGGCGCGGGGCCGCCTCCACCGCCACCGCCACCGCCAGGATTCAATCAGCAGCCGTTCACGCCCGGGTATCCGCCGGCGACGCCTTACGGCTACTACACGCCAATGCTCAAAATCACGACGGGCAGGCGAAGACACAAGAGAACCTACTCGCCGAGCGAGGCACATAGCCAGCGCAAGCGATCTCATCGTTCTTAAGTTTTAATGTCTCTTTTATATCATATGGATACCCTCATCTTCCTTTACAGACTATATCTCAAATATTTTTAAAGTAAAGTGTCTTTGTAAGTTGTGTGGAGAAGGTTCTTAGTAACAAAAGTGTTATTGTGGGGTTGTGGCTGTAGAGTGTGAAGCCTAATTAGCCTCGGCAAAACTATATATATGCACAATTTATAGTCTAACTATATATGCAGAGTGTCTCTAGCTACAGATGGTTTAGATCTTGGGCGTCTCTACGTACTTGAGGAACGCGTCCAGCAGTGTCGGGGTGTTGAGACCCTTGACCGCGCCAGGCATGGCCAGTATGCGGTCATGGAGCTCCTTGAGTGCCGGGAACTCGTCCGCCAGCGAGATGTTAAGCACGCCGCAGGCCACAAGCCAGCCCATGGCCGCCACGTCCGGCAGCGACATGTGCGGGCCCACCAAGAAGCCCGTGCCGTTTTTCTTGAGCTGCTCCTCCAAGACGGCGTACTTGACTCTGGTCATGTCCGTGAAGTTCTTGACGAGCGGGTTGCTTGCTGCTTTCCGAGTCGTGAGCGTCAGGAACGTGGCCGGGCCCTGGTACGACTCGACGCCCGTGAGCTGGAAGGAAAGCCAGGCCAGAGACTCGTAGTAGTCCTTGGTGCCGCACGGGTACGAGATCTTGTGGGCGTCCTGGTCGTAGGTGTCGGCGAGGTACTGCATGATGGCGCCGGATTCGAACAGCCGAATTTCCTTGCCGGTGGCCGGGTTGACGTCGACGAGCGCGGGCACAAGTCCGGCGGGGTGGAAGTGCTCAATGTACCAGGGCGCCTTTTGGAGCATGCGCAGGCGGTCGACGCGGCACAGCTTGTAGGGCAGGCCGAGGAGGTCGAGGGCGAGGGAGATCTTGAGACCGTTGGGCGTGCCTTCGGAGTAGAGGGTAATACCCGTCTTGGCGGGCTCAAATTCTGGAGGAACGGTCGTCATTGTTTAATGATTATCTCTGGGGTTGATTGGGGTAAAAGCGAGAGGGAGGATATTTTCGGCAAAAGGAGAAAGGTAGTGATACTGATGGGTTTATATTGGGAGAGTAAACCCCAGCCAGTATATGCACATGGAAATCTTTCACCAATCGTGGGGATAACGGCATTTAGACTATAGCTATATAGAAGATTATGAAAATTATGGCATGTAAAGCTTACTCCTGCTTCCAGGGACCAAGAGAGAAGCCTCTCCAGGGGACAGGATTGTTCAAGCCAGCAACGGCTCCAGGAACCTTGATGACATTGCCAACCCAGGCAAAGGTCTCAGGGAACTCCTCCTCAATGTTGATGCCCAGGCCAGCGGACACGCCGACCCATCCAACGGTGCTCAGATCCGCGACGGAGACATGGTCGCCGACAAGGAAGCCTGTTCCGTTCTTCTTGAGGCGGGTCTCCAGCACGGAGTACAGGCGGCGGGTTTCATCGGTGTAGCGTTTAATTCCGTAGTGAATTTTCTCAGGCGCGTACAGGGCAAAGTGGTGTGCTTGGCCCTGCATAGGGCCAACTCCTGCATTCTGGAAAAAGAGCCACTCGAGGACTTCGAAGTAAAGCGGGGTGCCAAACTCGTACGAGATCTTGTGGTCCTTGTCGTACTTTTCTGCGAGGTACAGCAGAATGGCGCCAGACTCAAACACCTTGGTGCTGCCGTGGGTCTTGTCGATAATGGCGGGGATTCGGCCGTTGGGGTTGACGTGCTCCAGGAACCAGGGCGCCTTCTGGGTGTTCTTGGAGATGTCAATTGAGTAGGTCTTGTACTCAATGTTGAGGATGGACAGAGCCAGGGACACCTTGACGCCGTTGGGAGTTCCGAGGGTGTAGAGGGTGATTCCGCCCTCAATGGGAGCGTATTCTTCAGGGATTGCGGTGGACATTGATGAGAAAAACGATGGTAATGAGGAAAATGGAGAGAAAGGAAGAAAAAGTTGCTTTCTTGCAAGGGATCTCAATTCATATTTATAAGGCCGGCAACGGAGGAGAAACATGATTGAAATATTAATAATATCCAGCAACTATTACTAAACTCACACTAACGCCATTTCCAGTTCCTTTTATGACATTTCCAAGTGATATAATGGCAGGCTAGAGTCAACCTGAAGGACGCTGATTTATCATCAAGCCACTGGCAATGGATGCCACTAAGCATGGCGCACGATTAAAATCTCCTTCTCTGCCTGGTAAAGTGCTCTTGTACAGTGAACAGAAGGACCATTGGTCTTTCCGATTCCACACAAATATCACAAACTCTCTACCTACTACTATGTTCCAAATGTACCAAGCGTGCCCAGATACCGCAGTGGGCATGTGCGACACAACCGGATATCTCTAGGACTACAAGGCACGTACCGATTCTCCTTGAATATCAACCCAATAAAAGACCTGGCTGCACGTGGGGGGCGCCTATGAAGTATCTGATCAGAGAACGAGAACTGTAAATATTGGATATAGTACTGTAGCACTACACTAGCTCGAAAAAAGCAGCAAGTTCGTACTCCTCGAAGTTCGAACGTGGTACGGCTAGAAACTATTGTCGTCATTGTCCATGTTACTCAATTGGAGCAATTGCATTTTACAGCTTTTTTTTGGACGTACGTCAATTGCAAGTGCACATAACGACATCACGCGTATATAGATACGCTTAATGATTTATATATAAGCGAGAGTCTATTGTGGTTAGCGCTCTCTCACGCACTTGGCCCCTTTAGTGCTGCTGCTGAACTGCCCCAGCAACTCTAAATGTTTAACATCAATTGTGCCCTGGCCATTTGAGACTCAAATAAAATGGGCACTGCAGTCCATCTGATTAGCAATGATGACCATTATCTTCTCTTCCGAAACAATTGACTTCAAGTAATCAGCAAAAGGGTCCACCGCATATAACCCACATCCATCCATAGCCTCTGCGGCTCCCACCAAGAATGAGTCGGAAAGGAGGGCCAGCCGCATTATATCCTCTGGAAAATAGGCTCACATAATTTCATGTGGCAGTGTCACGTTTGGCATTGCCATTGTCGCTCGAGATCTGGAAGCGGTCATATTTGCCTGGTCACCCAAAGACGAGGTGTGTCAACTCCAAATCTTAAGGCTGATCTTGACAGTGCCGGTGTACCTCTTCCTGTTTCTACTTGCAGCCGTGTACCAGATTCAGGTCACGCTGAAACACAATACAGAGAAGCTGTTTCTCATTTTGGTCTCTGTTGCAAAGCTGGGTTACTCTGGCATTCAGTGTAATCAGCTCCTCAACTCGACCAAGTTCACTGGAACCAAGTGTGACGAGATTATTTTACAGGCTGATTATGTCTGTGCCTTCGTATTATTGGCGTCGAGTGCCTCGTTCAAGCTTCTCACTTGGCAAGCTCTGTAAAGAGTTCAATTGAATTATTTTCAGACACTTGGGCGCCAGTCTTCGTTTGAAGAACGCATTGTGTGACTAGTTGATCGTTGAATCGCCTATCATGGTTGAATTGTTCTTGTTATCGGCTTCTCCCTACAATTCATCATAATCCTTCTGCAAAGACAAGAAATTCAAGTTCTGTCCAACCGTTCCTGCGCTTTCAATTCCACTCGTTATCATTGGGCTTGCCATCTTTTCTGTTTGCGTAGAATGTAACAATGAAGTCTGTGTTTTCATTCTTTTTTGCTTCCCACGTCTGGCGTCCTCTTTTTTCTTCAAGCTCATCCAACTGTACACTGCCATGGGCAAGGATCAGCAATTCCTGGTCTAATCTATCCAACAGGTCTTTAGCTGTCTTTGCCATTATTACCTTCGTGTTCTGAATTTGATCATTGCCGCATCAATCAAGTGTCTACCAAACTTTGGTTTGGAATTTTCAAAAGCTCTCTATTGATTCTGCGTCTGCTTTCTTTCTTCAGCCTGTGCAGTCTGGTCCGAAAGAGCTTTTAGGCATATGGATGGTCATTGGGTTTTTTGTCTACATTTTAACTTCAGTTTAATGAATCACCATAGTTACCTTCGACTCCATATATATCTGCGCCCTATATATATATATGTCCATAAACTCTACTAGATGAATAAATTAAAACGCTATTTGCTAAATGGCCCATTCAATAAAAAACTCTATATATACACCTTTCTGGTTTGCCAAAATCTTAGGCTGTGTGTTGGCGTCTATGTTTCCACAATACATGCACAGCCAGTGCAATGGTTCCAAACGAAGCAACCAGCGTTACATGGTACGCACTCTTGTAACAGCCAATGCCGAGCAAACACTCCCGATTCCCAGTATCGTCGACAATCGAATGGTCGTCATAAAACTTGCCAAACAGCCAGTTGAACATGTACGCCATGGGAATGGGCGACAGCGTCAGGATCCCCCAGTTCTGACTGAAATGGCGCATTCCAAAAGCGTCCCCGATGATCATGGGGTACGACCCAAAACACATGCCGTACATGAATCCGGTTGTGATTGATATGATCCAGAGATGGGAGGAGTTGGAGACGAAGAGACCGCATGTCTGGCCAATGGTCGCAATCACCCCGGTGCCGAGTAAGACCCAGTCGCGTTGGGTCTTGAGACGGTTTACGAGGAAGTCTGAAAAGGAACCGCTAAAGAGGCGGCCGCTGAAACTGCTGAGCGAAATGAGCCCGACGTGGAAGGACTGTACTTGGTGCGCGATGGCGAGAAACTTTTCAACGTCGTCGGCGGTTTTGGAAGGCAGTTTTGACAGCTCGTGCTCAAATAAAAGAAGAGCTTTTACGACATACCCGCAGGAGTAAATGTACATTTGGCCAATGCCGGCCAGAAGGCCCATGATTGCGAAATGGGTCCAAAACAGTGAACTTGAAAACAGCTCCTTGCCGTGGATGTCAACCGTTGATTTATCATTGTGAACTGTGAGGTCAACAGCAGACTGCCTCAGGTGCGTCATCTCAATCACATCAATACTGGTTGTCCTGCTTTGGGCCTCGCTCGTTGCTAGAGCTGCGTACTCTGGGCTCGGTATAAACTTGACGAAAAAAAACGAAAAAACAAACAAGACCGCCGGCACAAACGACAAGATCAACATTATTCCATACGTGTTGCCCGGAAATATGACGGACGACGTCCACGCCAACACAAACGCACTCAGGCCGTACGCCGCCATCGGAATCGACGTCGCCACGCCCTGCAGGTCCGGATAGTTCACCGCCGCGCACTTGACCACCGCCGACAGCACAAACATGCTGCCAGCCCCAACACACAGCAGCGCGCCCGCGATCAGCGGGAACGACGACAGCGAGTAGTTGTACACCTCGCGGGCAACGTTGTAGCCCAGGAAAATGAGCGCGGCCCCAATGGCAATAGCAATTGAGGGGCCCTGCGAGTCGACGAGTGAGCCAGAACCAGGGCCGGTCAGAGCTGTCCCTAAGCTGCCAATCAGACCTATTGTGGAGGTCTGGGTGACTGTGAAGTTTAAGCGGGCTGCCATCTGGGGAGCGTATGCGGAGTATAGATACGTCGTGCCGCTACCGATACCTAGAATGGACTGTCAGCAAAGGTCAAAATAACGGTAGGATATAAGGGCGTAAGCTTACCTGATAAAAAACATGCTACCAGCGACAGGACTCGCCGCGTACTGTCAGAGAAGTAGGGATGACGAGCTGAATCTGCCATTCTCGATAACCTAATCAGACGATAAACAAAGCGTAAAGGGTTCTAGCAACTATGCTTTGTACAGAGTTAAGTGCTCTAGAAGTGCAATACCTGGTGTAGGAGATGGTAGGATCGTCGTCAAGGACAGAATGCCATCTGGTTCAAACAAACCTGCTGGCGATTGCCCTTCAACTTCACAAGTCGAAAAACTCCTTGAACAATAATAAATAAACAGCCCCATGCTCATTGATTTCGATCATGTGCTGACTCAGCACACCCAAACCATCTTATCGCAAAAACAAAAAAGAAAAAAAAAAAAAAAAAAAAAAAAATCCATGAAACATCTGCACTGGGGGTCGGAACCTTTCTTCCTTCATCAAAATAAAAAGTAAAAAGTAACATTATCTATATACGTCATGATCTTCAATATAACCTCCATTATACTGACGGGGCAAACTTCTTGTTGAACTCAGTCACCGCTATGCCCACCTCATTGTACATGTATCTCCGCTGCGACTGGTTCGGGATAGGCACAAAGGGGCCCTGAATACCTCCGCGCATGATCAGGGCCAAGCCAGTTCGTTCCATGGTGATTGTCTGCAAGTCCTGGTACCGCACCTCCCATTCCACAATCATGGTGCCTGTGTTCAACAGGAAAATGCGAGAGTAAGTCACAATGGCAACCTTGGCGCTTTCGGCCAGCGCAATGTGGGCAAGGTACTTGTCGCGCGAGAACTGGCCCCGGTTGGCCGTCCGCATCCACGTCTGGCCCTGCGCTTCTTCCTCGCTGTACGGACGTACAATGCCGTCGGTGCTGATAAACCGCGGCAGCCGCATTTTCGAAATGGAGTGCGCGTCTTGCGTGGTGGAGTTGCGCAGTCCGTCGCTCACGTTGTTGGCCATATCCAAAATGCCAATCGCGGTCTTGGTAGGAAGCCCGATGATGCCCTTGCCGAGTCCCTTGAAAAAGCCGACGGCGCCGCCTTCGCTGGCACCTTGGACTGGCGCCAAGGCAAGTCCAGACACACCGCTTGCTATGCCATCAATGAACGAGTTAGCACCAGACGCCAGGCCGTAAAGGGCGTTAGGGTGGTTACGACTTCTCTTAACATTACGCCGCTGCTGGTATGCCTGGTCCATAGTCGCGGCTGAAAGGCCCTTGGAAATACTGCCAGTGAACTTGGACACACTATCGCTAATGCCAAAGATTGACTTTTTCATGAAGCTCACCCCACCCTTTGCCAGGCCAATTCCAAATTCGGTAGGACTCTCATGCATGATATAGCCCTGGTAAGGCTCATAGAACAAGTCCATGAACCCTGAACTCATGTTGTTGAAAAGGCCTACTGGATTTCCGAGAAAATCAGCTGAGCCAAGGATCATATGGATCTGGTAGAAAAAGCTTTGGCTGTAGTGAGTAGTGATGGATTGAGTGAGCATTGGCAGCGGGGTTCGCACATTTTCGATAAGCAAGGCATTGAGCCGGACAGGCGCATCGTTGATGTTACCCAAGGCCATAGTCAAAACATTGAAAAAGAACATCAGAGGATTGCCAGACGACCCGGTTTCTTCTTCTTCACTAGTGCGTTCACTGGTTCTCACAAACGACAAATCCAACTGAGCAGGCTGGATATGCAGAGCCTCAAAGTACAAATCCAGGCCTGATTTGTCTTGCATGGGCTCTGGTATTTCGAGTTGAGTCTCACAGAGCACATCTTCACCTTTTCGGCTCGACGCTGTATACGAGTTGGAGAAATCAATAAGCGCAAACAGAAACTCTTCGTCCATTTGAAAAGTGAGTTGCTGGAGCAAAACCGTGGCGTACTTGATGTATAAAACGCCATGGCTGTCATCTCGCACCTTTGAAATTGAGCCCGAGAAAATCGGATGCGACTCCATCTCCCTCGCAATATTGGGAACCACACTCGGGTAGAGCAAAATGGGAAATATGCTGTCATCGAGCTGGTTGTCGATTTGGATCCACTTCATCTTCATCGTCACCGTCTCAAAGATTTCAGAAACCCTGTACTGGAGCTCGACGCCCCGCACTGTAATGAAACAGAGCTCTTGCATGTCCTTATTGATAAGCGAAAGACCCATGCCTTCGAGACTGATCTTGATAGACTGAGAGACGGGTCCCTCGTCCTCTTGGCCGCGAGTGTGGGTGGCAATACTGGTGTGAGATGAATCTGAATTCATCCTGTCCAACTTCATGGAAGGTACATAGTCAGACAGTACAAGGGTCTGAGTTGGCCCATCCGCAACCACGTTTAAGTCAACCATTGAGCCAGTAGAGCGGCCAGCCCCCACTTGCATGGGCTGCAAGCTACCGATTTCAGCAAGTTGGATTCTGCGCTCTTTACCATCGCACTTGACCACAAGCTCCTTGATCTGGGCAGCAGGGAAGTCCCAAGCATACGGCATAACACTCTTGGGCGAGATCAGGTACTCAATAGGCTTGAACGGCCTGTCCTGTGGATCTGCGCCGGATTCATCAGCGTACGGATTAGACTGGTAAACTCTGAACGCGTGCTGGGTAAAATTGCGGATTGAGAACGGCCAGGTCCGGCTGGAATCTTCAATGTGGATGAAGAGCGTAGCGCCTTCCAGCAAAATGTCGATCTGGAGCAGAGTGTAGTTGGTGGTGTTCTTGTACATGCGCAAGAAGGAGCGGCCAATATTTTCAATTGCAAATGGAGACGACCAAGTTGAGTCATTGAATGAGGCAAGAAGATGTCGCTTTTCTGAGTTCTTTAAAAAGTGAACTGGATGCAAGGTACCAGGTCTCACAATCATGCTTTCAGGTGCGCCAGGATCTTTAATATAGAAATCGTTCGCCAGTTTGTTGTGAATGATAAATCTTGGCGTCAAAGTTACAATTTTAGTTAGGCGATACTAACAATGTCAGATTATTACCATCAAAAAAGCAGTTGACTTACCATTCCCTCCCCTTCGCTGACGTGCAGACCAAGATACGCTGTAGACCTATTATTTTTTGAAGCAATTGCCACTTCTGAATCTTTACCAAGGGTATCAAAACTGAGCGACCCGCTTGCTCGTGAATCGCCAACTTGGATTTGGGCTCTGTTACCTCTGGCATCGGTATCAAAAGACCACATTTTAGGTGCTCCGATTTTCATTGAATCTAGTTCATTAGCTCCTGTAAAAAGCATATCAAAAAAAACATACCTTCACTGGCAGTAGATTGCGCAGCAATCTGAACCTTCGAAAGGACCGAGGTAGTATTGGAGTGAACTCTCACATCAAGGCCTGTCTTGTTCAAAATCAAATAAGGTGTATAGACCTCCACCTTACAAGAATTGCCTCTCGTTCTTTCGTCACTGTCTTTGTTAGCTCCATCAATTAACATAAAACCGTGATTGTACATACAAGTAATGTAGATTGAGCGTCAGTTTCTGGCCCTCGGTAGACCGCGTCCTCAATCTCGATTCCCGCGAAAAATCACTTCCGTGCGGGGAGTTGATGACCGCAAACTCAGACTGGCCAAACCCACATCCCTGCGGGTGGATACTCAACAGCAGCAAGCGAGAGGGTTCCACAACGTGCACGGCACTCTTTTCGCCCTTCTTGAGCGAGTTGCTCCAGTCCTTGCCAGCGCTCTTGTCGAATATACGGTACGTGAAGTCGAAGGGTAACAAGTTGCGGATTTCGACGGGAGGGGACAGAATGATGCGCATGGTGGGGTACGATCGCAACCGGGAATCGGCGTTTTCGTGGAGAGCTGAGACTCGGTAGTAGTACCGCACGGCGCTGTCCTGGCCTTCGGGGCGGCACGATACTGAGGCAATGCCTTTGAGCAGGGCCTGCCAGTATATGGGCTGTTCGGTCCATTGGAACCTGATCTTGGGATCTGGCCTCACATACACCGGCATGTCAAACGGATGATTGATTGGCACTGAGCGTGACTCACCTGGTTTGACACTCCACGAGCGAGGATGGGCTCCACCAATGTTGACACCAATCTCAATTGGAATTTGGGTGTTGTTTTCATACGTAAGAGGCGACCTCAGAATGATGTACTTGATAGAGTTGACCAAAACAATCTCACACATAAGCTGGTGGCCCGATTGATTTGACTCAGACTTGAGCGGGAACAGCTGTTCGCCTACAGACGAAACCGAGATTTTTCTGACTGGACTGAACGGCGACGCCTTGAGCTTGACACCCAGATCAACCGTTTGAGGATCCGTACTCAAGTTCTCTCGCATAGTATGCCAGTCGTCGAAACTCCAGGGGATTTCATCATTATCCACAATCACCGTCGCATTGTTATCGAACCGCTCAGGATCATCCACCCACACTTCCACATCGTACCCAGTCTGGTTCACAATGCGGTACAAAGAAGCGTCGCCACCAGGGCGGCTCAGAAAATCTACATCCTCCGAAAAGTAGTTGACGGCGTCGCTCACAATGCCAATGGTCTGCGTCGTCAGCGTCATCTGCGCCATCTTGGCCGAGTCTAGGCGGATCGAAAGCTGGTTGTCTTTGCTCGACACGTCGAACGAGCAGCCCCAAGGCTCGATTAGCGGCTCCCATGCTGACTTTTGGAAATTGTACACGTTTACAAACGTGTCAATGTTGGCGTTGATAGAGAGGTTCGCGGACCAGTTGTGGGCAGTCACTTGAAATGGCTTCACAAACATGTCAAGGACAGGGAGCCCGTGCACGGCGTTGATGAGCACAAACCGGAGACCAGCAAAGTTGGCAGACATGAACTGGGAACAGTTGCACGTAGATATGCTTGGCCGTCTTGCCACGCTTGACTTGCGCCTTTTGGTAGTGGTGGTTGTAATGCTTTTGGGGCCAGTCTTAGTGAACCGAGAATAATGGGGTGTGTTTATGGAGTCGGGCTGTTTTGACGCTTCAGACGACGACACTTCTGAAGCTTTTCTAATAATATCCAAAGCTAACAAAACATCACGCAGAGACAGACGCAGGACCAGTTCATCGCATGCCACGTTAATCTTTGCCGCGTCCACTCCCGGTTTGGAGCCAGTGGTGTCCATGACTGCCGTCATTGAAAAATCGTCAATGATACGCAGTCTGTTATCATAAAAGTTGTTCATCTTGCACAAAAACATACCCACGTTTCCGACCGATACCGTCAGCGCATCGTCCTGGGAGAGCGTCGCGCTTTCGACTTTGAACACAATCGCTTCTGAGTCCGTGAGCTTGGGATTCGCAATCAAGATCATGGACGCATCAGAAACCGTGACGTTGAAATGGACCTTGAGCTCGTTTGAATGCGGCTCTGGAGACCGCTTGACGTCAATCGGCTGGTCATCAAGATCCTCAAGCACGGGCGAGTCCGGCTCTTCTGGCTTGGGAGAAGCTGGGAGTGCAGCATCGGCAAACGACTTTAGAGCAACCAGGTAGTCAAGTGCCACAATAACTGTGGGTTTGTGAAGATTGCATTGAGCGTCCAGCACATTGGTGCTACCGCTGAGAGACACCTTGCACGAAAACTGAGTTTTGTCCCCGAGGGTGGCAGGAATGATTTCAGAGAATTTGTTTTCTTTGACAGATCTGATATCATGCACCGTGAACGACTTCATTCTGATAGAAGCTTCGAGATCACCATTGTTTTTCATTTCAATGTTGATGTTAGAGTTGGTTAATGCAAATCTCGACAATGCACATTTCTCTAAATCGGCAGCATCAACCTGGCTCGTATGGTTGTATAGTGAAAGCGATACCTTCTTGGCATCAAAAGTAACCTCCATTTTATTGTGGCTCATATCCGGACTCACCTCTGTCGGAGTCTGCATCAAGCCCATTGATTTCAAGTTATCCTGTAAGCCCAGTTCCTTGCCCAGCTCATTCAGTTCATCCGATGGCATCGCCGAGTCGTTCGCTATGATGCGGGACAAGGCCGCGCTCGCGTCCAGCAAAAACTCGCACTGCAGCTCTGTCAACTTGATATTAGATTCAGACAAGAACCCGGACACCACGGTTTCAGGCCGGCGCATGCCCGCAAAGGGCTCAGCGTACGACATGTCAAAGCACAAGTCAATGTTGTCAATCATTTCCAAAATGCGCTGAGTTCCGTCCGAGGAGTGAATATTGGAGTTGAGCTTGATGGCGCGCACTCCGGCAATGATGCGGTTGACAGCCGGGCCGTTCGGGTCTTTGGCCAGTTTCGTGTACTCATTACGCGCAAATATATCGCCTAAATGAACCACAAGAGTATCGCACACGCCTTCTGTCGAGGACTCGACCAGTCTTGGAATGACAATGATCGGGGTGGACACAGTAATGTCAAAATGGATCTTGGTCGCATCCTCAATCTTGTCCGCCTGCGTGAATGCTGCTGCTCGCGCCATGTCATACAGCGTCTTCATCTGCGAGAACTTGCCCATGAACTTTACAATCCGCGTCATGGGCTCTTCTACAATATTGCAGCGCATAGATCCAGACCGGAAGAAAATTGAACTGTTGAAGGGCGACTTGGACGCCGGGTCAAACGTTTGGTACTTGAAGTCAGCCAAGTTGCTGCCCTCAAAACTGACCAGTTGTCGCAGCATTGAGTTGCGTGGAGTCCCCTCGTTGATTTCGTCGTGTAGACTGAGCTGCCCAAGCTGACCTTGGATTAACATGGCCTGGCCTTCAAGTTTCATGTCAACTTGTGCCGAGTCTAGCTGAAGTGTAGCAAGTTTGATGCAGTCATCGATCAGCAGTATGATGATCGAGTGAAGGTCGACCTTTATATTGATTTTTCCTTCTACTACAGCAGCTGGAGTAGCCAGGGACTCTTCCAGCTCAGGCGAGGGACTTTTAGATTCGGTCGGAGATGCAAACGTGGTGGTAACAAAATCCAGCAAAGTGAGAAGACTCTTTGGGGCCACTACAAACTTGAGCGTAGACAGAGACAAGTCAATGTCCTGATCAAAAACATCTTTAGAATCTTCAGCTTTCTGGCGTTTGTAATGCAAGGTCAAGAGATCACCTGTAGAGTCGCTTATAGAAGTCACAATCTTGGCCAGGTCGCCCGTTCCATTCTTTTGAATGTGGTCGACAATTTCGATATCGCGCAACGATGAGCTGGACGTCATTTTGTCTGACCACGCATGAAAGTCAGCTTTAAAGTACTCTAACTGCAAGTCCACCAGCCGCTCTTGTTGGAGCGTCTCAACTGACACACAGCGATTTAAAAACAGTTCAACCTTTTCAACCGTAAAATTAAATTCCAAGAACTTTTGAAGAGTTTCAGGTTTGACGTCCTGCAAAGTTGCCGTTTCCGAGAACTCGTCATATTCCGGCAGGGCAATGCTATGAGCCGGAGCCAGCATGTTGACCTGGTTTAGCGTGTCGGTATCAGACATTGGCTGCTCAAAATTAGGAATGCTGTTGTTGATTAGCTGCATCAGGATTCTGTACTTTTCATCTGACAAGGAAGCAGAGAACAGTGGCAGAATGCCTGATACTTTAAACCGCGTAATGTTTGGCGCATCCGGGATAATCGACACCTCCACCAGAAAATCAAGGTTTAGCTTGTCCACCACCGACGTCGGGGTGTGCGGGTTTTTGAGCTCTTTCATGGTATCAAGCAGGTTAGCACCAATAAAGAACTGCGTGCTGTGCAGTTTGACGTCGTACTTGTCATACATTAGCGACTCTAGCGCTTTCCAGTCTTCTTCAGTGTACTTGGCGGTCCGTTTCTCTTCCACTTTTTCCTTGGCATCCTTGCTAGCAAGATGGCTTTCGACACTGATATGGCCAGCATCAAAAATAGCACACGGTGATGTTCTGGTGGTCACATCCAGCGGGATGATGATTAGCGGCGCTTGTATATCCATCTTGAGGTTGAGTGTTTTGTGTTCTTGTAAAGCGTACTCGAGGCTCAGGCGTGTCAGGTCGCGGAACTCTCCAACGGTGGCTGATGCTGCATCCAACAAAGCGCCAATGGTTTCAGAGTAGGATTTGGGCGGCTGGAAAAAGCGGACAACGTTTTCGATAAAAGGTACGTTGTAAAACATGGTGATACTCTTCATCTTTACAAACAGATTTGAATCGGCGTTGCCATCAATAGGGTTGTGTTCGTAGGACAAGGTGAAGAAAGCGTCACTGTCTTCATGGTCATGATCAGAGCACGATGTGTGGCTGAATTCAGGAAGCAGGTCAGACGAAATAGGCTTGACAGTAACCACCTGTTTGAACAAACTCGACGTCGCGTTATCATCAACCCTGAGCTCATGCAGCGACAGGGTCGTCAAAAACGAGTCCGCGCGATTATAAAACTTGGACATGAATCCGTTAAAGAATACCTGCATAATGTCGTCAGATTGCTCATGGGGGTCCCGCCGTAACGTGAAGCTGCCCGTTTTCAGGAGCGTCTCAACTTCAAGCGACACCACTTGCTTTTTGCCCTCCATGGAATCAATTGTGGCTTGTTTCGCATCCCACTCAATGGCGTCGTAAAACTCTTGTTGCTGCTCTTTCGTGATTTGCTCACCCGCAATCTCGTCGGGCTGCTGCTGGGAGGTGCCCCAGATCCAGGAGGACCAGGAGCTTGGCGCGGCTGGGGCCGGCGGTTGGGCCTGCGCTTTTTCTTTTCTGAGCTCAGCTTTGGCAAGCGACCTGAAAAAACTGAGATCGTCAAACGAGTACGTTTCCTCGAACATGTTGTATTCGTCGGTGTCCAGAGCAGATAATGGTGGATTGGTTGTCTTCTTCTTGTAAAGCTCGATATAGCGCAGCCGGTCAATGCGGCGGCCCAGTACGTACTCCCACGTCCACTGCCGATTTTTCTCGTTGACTTGGCTTAGCACGACATTGCCTGCGTACTTGAACCACGCTTTGGGATCTTTGTCGACCGGCACATTTGGCTTGAACTTTTGAAAGTCCTTTGTTTTGAGGTAGTTGTGGTAAAAGTCGGCAACCGATAAGGCGTCTCTGTACTGATCGCTATCGAATACAAAGCCGAGTTCATGGAATAGAAGCTGGGCTTTCGCACTTGGGCCGTCCGAGGCTATTTTGTTGAGAGTGACATGACCAGTACCCGAAACTGGCCGCAGAATGTACTGAAAGTCGTCCATTGTCTTTTCAGGGACCTTCGACATAAATTGTAGCGTATCCGAATCATTATTAAGCTCGTCTGTATTCCAGTACATTGAGAGCGAACTCAGAGTCATGAGCTTGTATGTGATGGGTGTGCTGACTTGAATAAAACTTGGGTCCCAGTCGGCATTAGTCGAGACCGCCGAAAGCTCAGCCAGGGACAACCCAATTGAAAATGGGTGACCTGGGATGGTAGTTTCATCCTTGTACCTGACGTGAATGTTTTTGATTGTGACTTGAACATTGTCTACGATTTTCGAGACCAGACTTTCTGTAAAAGACTGCTGCTGCGACGCTTCCTCGGGCGATACGTCGGTGATTTGACCGGCCAACTCGTGTTTCTCGAGCTTGTTGAGCTTTAGTGCCAGTGCCCGCTTGGCCTCGTCCTCGGGATCGTGGTCTTGGTGCAGATTGGGCACGGCCAGAACAAAGACGTCCTCAATGTCAATTTTGACAGGCTTGTTTTTGAGATTCGACCACGGGATTTGCAGCACAAGCTGGCCCAGGTAGCCTTCGACCACATCGATCGGTAGTTTGAGTTGGTCGAGTGCCTAAACTGTTAGAACGAGTTTCTAAGATAACAAAAGTCATACCTCTCGCTTGAGCTTCAGGTTGCGGAGCTTGACATCGCCGTTCCAGATCCCAATGTTCAATTGCGCGGGATCAAAGTTTTCAACCTAGCTAATTAGTATTTATGAGGGTACCTTGTTGTATCGACGTACATATGGGCCCTGTGAGGTTAGCTGTGGATTTACAATGGGCTCTAGAAGTACCTACCAGAAAGCGGTTGAGCAGGGAGGCAACCAGAGATTCTAGCATTGCGTAGTATGGGTAACTGTGTGAAAGGCGGTCAGATTCAGCTCATGGAAGTATCATGGAGAAGAAAGAAGATCTGATAGAAACAAGAACGGATAGAGATGGACCCAGAGGCAAACCCTAACCTGTGGGTTGGCGATGCACTGAACCGTTGGGCCATGCACCCTCTTCTTCTTCTCGAGATCTCAGCTACAGTGATCTTTTTTCAGTGGAGTAGAGGCTTGTATACATAGAAGTGTATAGTTAATATGAAATCAGAAGTTTACAATATATCATGTCCACTTTCCAAGCAAACTCATCACAGCCATGCCGGCCACCAGCGCCACAAACGAGCAAGCCGTCTTGATCCAGCCCGCGGTCGCCAGCGGCCCAAACACCCAGTCCATGGCCAGCATATCCACCAGCCCCGTCCACAGCAAAATCCCAGCCGACACGCTGTTAATCGTGCCCAAAGCAATCGCCGTACTCTTGTCGTTGCCGTTAAACTTGCTGAGCACGCCTAGACCAATCGCCATCCCTAGCGGGGTCGTCAGCGCGTACGTCCCGCACATGATGAGCTTCTCGGCAAAAGAAGAGGTGGCAAGGCCCCCGATCCGGGCACCCAGAGCAATCCCTTCGAACATTTGGTGGAAGAGAATGACAATGAAAAGCACAATGATCCCCGAGTCGCCGGCGACAACCAAAGTGAGACCAATGAGAATCGAGTGGAAAATGATGCCGGCCTCGATTAGCCACACGCTGGTCTTGTCCTGGGAGTTGATGAGGGGGGTATGACTGTTGTGGCCGCCCAGGGTGCGCACAGGTGCAGTCACCGGCTTGGTGGGCTCCTCGTTGCTCTCGAGCTCGCTCGTGACGCTCGCCAGTGCTCTCTGACGTCGGGCCAGAAGCCTTCCAAACGTGTACTCAAACACAAACGCTAGAAACGCACCCGCCATTACAATGGCCGTTGCCGTGCTCTCATACGCTAGCTTGCCTACACACTCATTCGCAAACATGAGCTGGGCATGCGTGAGAAGGTGTACCAGGGCCGTCGACAAAATTACGCCTGTGCCAAACTGTTTCAGGACCACAAACACCAGCCCCTCGACGCTGAGGTTGGCCAGTTTCTGGAGGAGAACGGGGAAGGAGACGGCGGCCAAGGTGCCGGCCAGGATGGCAAATAGAAGGCCGACGCGGAGGCCAACTTTGCGGTCGCGGTCGGTAAAGTCGCAGGTTTGGGCAATGGTGTTACCAGCGGCGTCGACGCAGTGTTCGACGCCGGCATGGAAGTGACAGGATATACCTTTTTGAGCGTCTGACTTTTTTTCTTCATGGTCATGGTCATGGTCATGATCGTGGTCGTGGTCATGGTCGTGGTCGTGGTCGTGGTCGTGGTCATGGTCATGATCATGGTCGTGGCCATGGTCATGGTCATGGTCATTGCCTTCAGCTATGAATTGGACCTCTTCATCTCCGTTCATGCAGTACATTTTATCTCCATGCTTGTGGCAGCCTGTATACTGAGCCGGCGGGGTTGCAGTGCTTGTAGGGGCTGGGACCACTTCGCCCTCGACGCCATTTGAGTCTTTGCAAAAGAAGGCTGATCCATGAAAATGGCAGCCGGTGATTTGTGCTGGTGACTGCGCCGAGACTTTTGCAGCCGATAGGAGGAAGTAGAGTGCTAGAGCTAGAACCGCGCGCATTTTCTTGCCGATGTAGAAGTTGGTATAGAAGCTGATGGTGCACAAAGGTTTGAAGATTTGGATGGCTTTATATATGTAGAAAAGCCAAGCACCCCCAAGGTCTCCTTGGATGGCATGGTTGTAAGAGTTGGAGTTGCTGCATTGTGTTGAGCCAAGACTTGTCCGAGGGTGCAAGTACTGTATCCATGTCCAAACAACTGTGAAGGTATTCTGTCCTGGCTGTGGTTGACTAGTCTAATAGTCTTTATCAATGGCACAAGAGATCCAGCGACATCACCATCTAAAGACCTATCTGCTTGTTCAACTTGTAAACCTGTTTGTGATCATTTAAACTAGTTTTTTAAGTGCCGATTAAAGTTTTTTTTTTTTTTTTTTTTTTTTCTAACCTACAAGGTAAACGCCAATTTCCTATATACAAAAATAGATCTGAGCCCTCTTTTTTCTCAAGCTTTGAATTGACTCTGCAAAGACGTTGAAGTCCTTGGATGATCAAGTGCTTGAAATCAGTTTGATCGGTCTGTCCTGTTGAGCGCAACTGGTTTCACCTCCATCAATCCTTGGGAATAGATTTGGTCCACTCTGACAATTGAACCTTGACATAGATCTCTAAACATCATTTCCAGATCAAGCAAATTCAATTCTAATAATTTTTTGCCCATCTCGAGCAGTTTAAATTTGCTGCATTTTCTCGACTTGGATTATGTTCTATGTCGTATGTCACAAGTTATAAATCACGTTACTTTTACCTTCAGGGCAAGGGTCCACTGCCACATGGCTATTATTGCCCAACCAAAAATCACAAAAGTCGGCGGTTTCCACCAGTTTCCCTGTTCTTGCCGGTACTGACATCCAGCTCTCTCCACAAACACCACTGTCACACCCATCCACCTCCACTTGGCGACAAACCAGATAAGAATAGGCGCGCCCCAGTCAATCAGATACCCTTTTCAACCGCGTCGTTTATCATTGCATATAATGAAGGTACGTTCTTTCCTTCTTTTGCTATCCCTAGCCTAACCAGCACGTCTCTAGTTCCTGGGTTATGACGACCTCCAGAAGTTGAACTCGGTGCTTTCGTTTGAAACGCCAGAGTGCAAAATCGAAGGCGGCCTCGACGTCTACTCTACGAAACAGGCCTCCAGCGACCGCAAGCTATACAAGACCCTCGACAAGCACCTCGACAACCTGCAGCAAGACGCGATCCAGTACTACTCGTCGGCGTACGGCATGGCGGGTCAGCAGTCCAAATCGTTCTCACCGCCAAACCAGCTCGGCTTCCCGGCTATCTCGTCCCCGCCATTGTCGACGTCGCTCTCGTTCTCGGAGAGAACGAAACCAGGCCTGCTGCGCCGGCACAAGAAAACGGCGTCCGTTGATAGCAACTCAGATGATAAGCTCGCCGCGGCTGTGGAGTCGATACCAGGGTTCTCGGCGTCGTTTTCAGATTCGCCCTTTGGCCCTCTGGACCAGGCGGCCTCGCGCAAGGCGTTTGCCCACCTCATTGCCATTCTCAACTACACGCACCCCGACCACGACTTTTCATCGCTGCAGCCCGCCGACTTCCGGCGCGAGCGGTCTCCGACCACCGTCATCAACAGTTTCAACAACCTGCTATTTGCCAGCGGGATCCCCGTGCCGGCAACCATGTGGGAGTGCCTGGACAGGCACATCAACCTCAAGGAGTCCGCGGTGTACAGCCACAGTCCGCCAGAGTCGTTTCTGGACGACGAGCCGGGGACGCTGTGGTGTTACATGTGGTTCTTTTTCAATCGCCGCAGAAAGCGGGTGGCGTACTTGCATTTGACGGCAATCAGGAGTCACCACTCGCCGACGCTGGGAAGGGATGCGTTCATGAATGGGGGCAGTGGGAGCGGGAAAGAGAGGACGACAAATGGGGAGGAGGAGTATGATTTGACGATTGAGGGAAGTGAGAGCGATTATGATGTGGTGGGGGATTTGGAGTTGGATTAAATCACACCGACCTGCGCTGTGATTGTATGGCAATCACTCAATCTTTACGTTATCTCGACTGAATATTCCAAGGAACAAATCTTTTACTATTAAGTGCTGTTAGCGTGTCTATGTCCTCTTTTTTTTTATTATCATTTTTATTACTACTATGTTTTATCTGGTTTGGTTATATTGTCATTTTCATTATTATTTTTATCTTCTTTACCTTAATGAACCGTTGCAAGTCAAAGACTGTTGTTTGTAGAAAAGTGCGGCTGAGTTGATGCGCTGCAGCATAATGGTACCTTGAGGTGGGTGCCTTGTTGGTGCGTTAAGTGCACTGACATCTGCACCAACAACTGCGTGACTTAACTATAGACAATATGAAATAAAATACACAAACCAATTGAGCTACTCTTGAAGTCGGTTGAGACTCAATTAAGAGAGTACATTTAACTACATAGCAGTGACGATCTTAAGTACAACTGATCATACACGCCGTTTCGACAAGCTTAGATTCCAAGTATATTAACGAGTAAGCGTAATAATTAAATAACATTGCAATGCTCTATTTCTATCTCCAATCTATTTCTTCAACTCTTCATGTTCTCGTTCTATTTCAAAAACTCGCGTTTTTAAACGCAAGCAGTGGCTCACAAACGCGGTTTGTGTTTTTTTGTTTTTTTTTTAATTAGCATTACTCCCAATTAGGTCATGTTCCACACCACTACTATCTCAGTCGCGTCTTTTTCTACTCCTCACTCACTCGTAGCAAAGATCGAGCAATCCACAGAACCACCATCTGAAAAATGTCTGATCCACAGCCAAAGACAGAGCATGCTCAATCATCGACTGCAGCAGGTGGCGAAGACCAGACCCGTAAGGGTTCCATCACCGCTCTCGATTTTATCGAGTCCCAGCTCCAACTGTACGCTCCTTTTATAATATACTCCATTTGATTCATGGCCGTGGTTTGACTGATTTGCTAACAACAAATATATAGGGAACAAGACGCACGCGAGTCAATGCCGTACGAACCAGGTAAGTGCACCTACTTCGAAGACCCCGCCACCCTTGGCCGCCAACAGCTTTTCGCCTGCCTCACCTGCCAAGCCAACTCCCCAAACAACAACAAGAAGCCTAACGTCGTTTGCTACTCGTGCAGCATTCAGTGCCACTCCGACCACGACCTCTGCGAGCTCTTCACCAAGCGCAACATGGCCTGCGACTGCGGCACCACCCGCATGCCCAGTTTCGGCGGCTGCAATTTGCGCAAGAACTTTGACGCCCTTGACGACCCGCTCAACGAGGAGGAAGTGTACAGGTGCCATAATTTTGAGGGCCGGTTTTGTAGCTGTGATGAAAAGTATAACGCGGAGGTTGAGAAGGGCACGATGCTGCAATGCTTGCTGGGCGATGTGTGTGGGGAAGACTGGTTTCATGAAGAGTGCATTTTGGGGTTGAGGCATGGGAGTGTCTATACCCAGCGGCCTGAGCCTGAGGCAGCAGTGACAGAAGAGAAAAAAGAGGAAGAGAAGAAGAAGGAGCCGCCGACGGCGAAGGTGTATCCGGAGGGCGTCAACATGTTTGACCAGCTCGACTCTGCTGCCGCTGACCACATCAAAGCGCCCGACGACCACTCCAACCACCCCGACAACGAAGACCAAAACAACGACGACGACGAAGAAGAAGACGATGAGGATTGCCAGACACTCGAAGGTCTTCCCAACCTGAACCAGTTCGACTCGTTTGTGTGTTGGCAATGTATTGAAAAACACAAGGCTTTCTTTCTCAAGCTGCTCGAAATGGAATATACCAAGGTGTGCTTGGAACCCGTTTTGAATGGCAAGTTTGAGTCCCTGGAAGAGAGGGCACTGTTCATTGAAGGACTTGAGAATAGCAAGAAACGGAGAGCAGATGTGAGCGAGGAGCCTGAGAAGCGAGTCAAGCTGGAGACTACTCCCACCCCATCTACTTCTGGTGATAATTCAGAAAAAGCTGAGTCTACACCCGACTCATCATCTACATCATATCTCAAGACCCACCCTTTCTCGCTCTTTTTGCTTCCCGATTTCCGCACCTCTCTCGTCACCCTCACCACTACCGCCGCCCAAGTTCACCACTCTGCGCCCTCAGTCTTCACCTCTTTCCTTTCCCAGTTCCCCTTTTTTGTGACCGAAGAACACACATACGAGCCGCCACCCGACGACGACGCCACGTCTTCCCTGCTGGACGCTGGCGCCAAAGCCCTCAGCTCGATTCCGAGACACCAGGCACTGCAGGGCTTGCAGGCATACTCGATGATCAAGCAGAAATTGAGTGATTTCTTTAAGCCGTTTGCGGAGACGGGCAAGGTGGTTACGGAGACGGACGTGGTGGGCTTTTTTGAGCAGGTCAAAAGCGAGCGCCGGTTATCATGACGTTAAAAGCTGTCGATGTATATAACTACCTGTTACACATTCGTAATAAAAAGACTTGGGACATGAGGTAAACATAAAAATCTACTTTTACATTTCATTAACAATATATACAAAAATCTCTAGGCGTACCCTTCTTTTCCCATTCCTGGTTTTATTCCTCCTTCTTGTGCTTCATATTCTCCTGGTCAATCTTCAAGAACTGCTCTTTCCACAGCTCCTGCGCCGCTTTCTGGTCCAGGTCTTCAAACGCCCGGTCGTACACCTCTTGGTACCACGCAACAGGTACAGGCTCAAGCCCTTCCTTCACGTTGTCAGGCATGCTCTCCCAGTCGGCCAGGTTGTCCTTAGGGAAGAAAATGATGGTAGCCCCGGACCGCTTGGCCGCAACCGCCTTTTCGCGGAGCCCTCCAATGCGCAGCACCTTGCCGGTCAGCGTCAACTCGCCAGTCATCGAGATATTCGGGTTCAGGGGATGGTTCAGCGCGAGCGACAGCAGACTCGTCGCCATCGTGATACCGGCCGAGGGCCCATCCTTGGGGATCGCCCCCTCCGGACAGTGCAAGTGGATCTTGGCTCTTTCAAAGAACCTGTTTTCTGGAAACTTTTTACCCAAAAACATGCGCACAAACGAGTATGCAATGTTCGACGACTCCTTCATCGTGTCGCCCAGCTGGCCCGTCCGGTTCAACCCCGGGTGCGACTGGCTCGTTAGCGGCTGCTCCAAAACAGACTCGACGTACAGCGAGCTGCCGCCAAGCCCAGTCACGCCGAGTCCCATGGTCACACCAATCGGCGTCTTTTCGTACATGCGGTCCTCGGTAAACACGGGGGGGCCAACATAGTTCTTCAAGTCGGATGCTGAAATAGCTATGCTAATGTCGTCAGGGACCTGGAGAGGCTTGTGTTGGGGAACCTCGCTCTTGGCTTGCTTTTCAGCCGGCTCAGCCGGTTCAGCCGGTTCAGCCGGTTCAGCAGTCTCCTCAGCAGTAGACTCAGCAGTAGACTCAGCCGTGGTAGGCTCATCACTGGTGGACTCAGCAGCCGCCTTTTCTACAGTAGCCTCAGACTCAGTCTCAACCTCATTAGGATCCTCCTCCTCACCAACCTTGCGAATGATGTTCAATGCAGCCTTGCGGTAGATCTTCTCAATATGCTTCTTGAGGTTACGCACACCACTCTCGCGGCAGTACTTGGTAATCAAGCCCTCAATCGCATCATGCGACAGAGAGACATTCACATTCTCAAGACCGGCGGTCTTCTTTGCACTGGGAGCTAGGTACTGCTCTGCAATGGCAATTTTTTCCTCGGCAACATAGCCAGAAATTTCAATCACCTCCATACGGTCCAACAGAGGTCCAGGGATGGTATCAAGTGTGTTGGCAGTGCACACAAACAGTGTCTTGGACATGTCGACGGGAATGTCAAGATAGTGATCCAAAAATGCGTTGTTTTGCTCTGGATCCAAAAGCTCGAGAAGAGCGGCCGAAGGATCACCATGGTAAGCTGCACGGCCAATTTTGTCAATCTCATCAATCAAAATCAACGGGTTCTGGGTTTGGGTCTTTTTCAGAGCTTGGATAACGCGGCCAGGCAGAGCACCTACGTAGGTACGGCGATGGCCCTTGAGCTCAGACACGTCGGACACCCCACCAATGCTGAATCGGTAGAATTCACGATTGAGGGCCTTGGCAATGGACTTTGCAACGGACGTCTTTCCTACACCAGGAGGGCCAACAAAGCAAATGATCTTACCGTCAACTGCGCCCAGCAGCTTGCCCACAGCAATGAACTCCAAAATGCGGTCCTTAACATCTTTGAGACCATGGTGGTCTTGGTCCAGAACTTTAATGGCTTTGGTCAAATTGTAAGAGTCTTTGGTGTACTTGCCCCAGGGGAGTTGAGTGATCCAGTCAAGGTACTGCCGAGTGACGTTGTACTCGGCAGCATTGGGCTCTAATGTAGAGAGTTTACCAATTTCATCGTTGAAAACTTTCTCAACACTCTCTGGCATTGCGAGCTTCTCAGCGCGGTCCTTGAAAGTTTGAATAATCTTGTCGCGGCCATCATCCATTCCCAGCTCCTTCTTAATACCCTTAAGTTGCTCCATCAGGTAGTACTCCTTCTGACGTTTTTGGATCTTGCTCTCTACATCTTGGCTAACCTTGTCTTGCAGCTTGATGTTTTCAAGTTCGCGCTTGACGAGAACAAGCGACTTTTGAAGCCTGTCCTCAATGTTTAAACTGGCAAGAACGTCTTGAATTTCTTCAGATCGGCCAGCAGAGATAGATGCAGCAAAGTCGGCCAAGATGTGGGGTTCTTCATACACGTTTGAAGTAGTGAACTTGTTGCCGGTAAGCACAATATTGACAACCTGCTCTTTCAAAGATCTGTTCATTTGGCTCAGACTTTTTAGGACTCGCAAAATCTCGGCAGTCAGAGCAGCAATCATGGCTGATTGAGGGTCGTATGGCAAATCCTCAAGATCAGCCACACCGGTGCTCCAGGAAACTGGCATTTTGTAAAGTTCGTCTCTGGCCAGCTTCTTTGCAAGCTCTGTCGAATCGGCGTCCAGCTCGTGTTCGGTAGGCTCAGTCTCGCCAATCTCAGTCTCGACAATCTCAGTCTCGGTAGGAACGGTCTCGGCTGCAGGCCGGATCTCGCCAAGCTTGATGCGATGAGTCGGGTACAGAATGACGGTGGCTTCGCCTTGCTCGGTCTCGAAAAAACCGCCGATGCGGGCGTACACACCGACATCAAACACCTCATCAAGGTTCTCAATCAGGTCAGTGTCACGCTTGCTGTCCTTGAGCAAAAACACGCCAATGCAGCGGTCCTCAATATCGCTATTGTAGATTTTCTTGAGCGCCTTGACAACGTTCTTGTCGCGCACAGTGACGGCCTTGTGGAAGCCTGGATAGTTAGCAAATGCATACTGCAATAGAAGTATAAACTTACCTGGGATGAGAGGGCGTCTGTTGATTGGCAGAATCATGACCTGCTCCTTATCGGCGGCCGAGGCGGACTGATAGAGTTTTTCTGTGGGACTGCCCTTTTGATCGTTGGGGGTCTTGACGCGAGGTGGCAACGGAGGAGGCGTAGGATCATCGTTGTTGCTTGGTGGAGGGGCGGCTGGCGGAGTTTGGGAGGAGGATGGAGGGGTGGATTTGGTATCCGACGTCACCTTGTTGGATTTGTCATGCTCTGGTTTTTCAACAGTGTCGGGCTTTTCGCCACCATCGTTTTTCTCGGCGGGCTGATCCCGCTTCTTGCGTTCTCGCTTTGGCTTAGGCGGATCAACTGGATCGGTCTCGTCTGATTTTGCGAGGATTTGATACGAGGAGGGGCGGGTCGCCGAGAATCGGGGACTCTGGAACTGTTTGAGCAGGTCCTGAGGTCGGTCGCGCGGAGTGTCGAGCAAATGGAGCGCCACTTGGTCGTAATTGAAAGCAGCTACTCGGGCGGCGTTCAATGGATCTGGGCTGACGATAGAGGCCGATCTGGTCGATGGATAGGTGAGTCTGAACAGTCCAAGCGCCCGTTTGTGCTGGGCCTTGAGACCTTGTCTTGAGAGCATGATGGAGCTATTCACAAAAATGTTGACATGTAAAAAAACGGAGAAAATCACAGCAGTACAGTGACAAACACGAGTGGATCTATATTACAAAGAAGAGAAGGGATTGATGAAAGATTGGTGATAGATTGTGGAGGGTACTGGAGTGTGTGTGAGAAATGAATCATTGGTGGGAAGTTTCCGGGCTGATAGTTACAATTGTTGGAAAGTTAGTACTGAACATCGTGGGCTGCCCTTAACCTAAGGCATATGTCATAAAGCTCAAGTCGTAAAGCACGGAGGCAGGAACAACAAACTCAACTCAAAGCTTTCCTCTAGATGGACTGTGTTACAAAGCCTTGTCCCGCCCTATTTTGATGGGCGCAGATTGTCTTGAGCAAACCAGGGTGCTTTACCAAACTCTGCGTACAAAAGAGTCCAATCCAGGTCTTTTGATGCACTTTTTCGATTCAAACCAGCCCAAGAATGAAACTCTAAAAGGGGAATGGAGAGCACAACTATAGTGAAGACGACACTATTAATGGGACTTTGTTCTCTGGAGAAAGAGCAAACAAACACATCCAGACCCAGATTAATCTTTGCCAAACCATATTGATCTTCATACATTCCAGAACTCTGTCAAGGATCTATACAACATTTATATGTATATATAGTAAAAAAGATCCTTTGTCGATTGAAATTAAATTTATCTGGTAAAATGAGATATAAACCTCTCTTCTTCTACTTTTTTCTGTCACTTTGTTTATTTTCAAACCTCAGTGGTCATCTTGGGAAAGATTCATTGCTAATATGAGTGATTCAACGCCTGAGGTCTCGAATTCTTCGAGTTCGGTGTCCAGTTTCGCCGTCTCGTTTATAATTAATTTTCTAATTCTAGCTGCCTTTGTAGCAGCGTTCCTGGTGCTGCGGCCCATCCAACAACGCATCTATCAGCCCAGAGTCAACATTGAGACCGTCCCAGCCAGCCAACGGCCAAAACCGTTAAAGAGTGGACTCGTTGGGTGGTTCAAGGATCTCGTCACTAGACCTGAGGCCGAAATTCTGCAGGATGCAGGGCTCGATGGGTACTTTTTCCTGCGGTACCTGCGCTTGATTTTCATCATCTCGGTTGTGGGAATTCTCATTGTCTGCCCTATTCTTTTGCCCGTCAATGCAACTGGCGGCAATAACCAAAGCGGGTTCAACCTTTTGTCGTTTGAGAACGTAAAGAACAGCAAACGGTACTATGCTCACGCCCTTGTGTCGTGGGTGTTTTTCGGATTTATTATTTTCACCCTGTACCGCGAACTCGTCTACTATGTTGGTGTCCGCAGCGCAGTGCTCACCTCGCCAGCTTATTCTACTCTTGTGTCGTCGCGAACCATTCTCATTGCGACGGTGCCAAAGGAATACCTTACTGTTGAAGCACTCACGGCGGTATTTGATGGAGTCAAGTACGTTTGGATTAACCGCAACGTCAAGGAGCTTTCAGACAAGGTTGACGAACGCGAAAAGCTCGTTGCCAAAATGGAAGGTGCCGAGACCAAGTTGCTGAATATGGCAGTCAAGAACCGTCTCAAGGCGGAGAAGAAGCGCGCCAAGGGCATGAAGGTGAGCTTGATTGAGGGTGACGATATTACCCTGTATGTGCCTGATGGTAAGCGACCCACCCACAAACTCAAGCCCATTATTGGCAAAAAAGTGGACACGATCGAGTACGGCCGAGAACATATTGAGGAACTCAACAAGGAGATCTCTGAGCTGCGTGGAGACTTGACTCAGTTCCACGAGCTTAACTCTGTTTTCGTCTGCTTCCACACACAAGAACAGGCTGAGACGGCCGTGCAAGTATTGATGCACCACCAGGCACTGCACATGGCCCCGCGGTTCATTGGTATCCGCCCCGATGAGATTATCTGGAGTAATCTGCGCCTGTTTTGGTGGGAACGCATTGTTAAGGTGGTTACGACCTCGGCCATTATCGCGGTGATGGTCATTTTCTGGGCTATTCCCGTTGCTTTTGTCGGCTCCATCTCCAACCTCAAGTCGCTCACTGACAAGCTGCCTTGGCTGGATTTTTTAAACAGCATTCCCAAGTGGATTTATGGCGTCATTTCTGGTTTCTTGCCCACGATTCTGCTTGCAGTGCTCATGATGCTGCCTCCCATTATCCTGCATATCCTCGCCAAAGTCGCCGGTATGCCGTCCCAGACCCTGGTGGAGTATCATGTACAGAACTCCTTTTTTGCCTTCCAAGTGATTCAGGTGTTTTTGGTAACGACAATTGCGTCCGGTGCGGCGGCCGTTGTGCAAGACATTATCAACGACCCTTCCTCAGCCATGAGTCTGCTTGCCGACAACCTTCCCAAGGCTTCAAACTTTTTCATTTCCTACTTTTTGCTCCAAGGATTCACCATTGCCGGAGGAGCACTGCTGCAACTTGTTTCGCTCATTCTTTTCCATGTTCTCGGTGCCATTCTTGATAACACTCCCCGCAAGAAGTGGAACCGATGGAATTTGCTGGGAATCTCCGGCTGGGGTACCATTTTCCCAATTTACAGCACGCTTGCCGTCATTGCAATCACTTACGCCATTATCTCGCCTCTGATGCTGTTCTTTTCGGCGATTTGCTTTGGCGTGGTGTACGTAGCCTACCTGCACAACCTGCTGTTTGTTGTCGGCACATCAGAGGGGCGCGGAATCTTTTACCCGCGTGCCATCTACCAGACGTTTACTGGTCTTTATATAGCCCAGGTGTGCTTGCTGGGTCTGTTTGTTGTGGCCAAGGCATGGGGTCCATTGGTTTTGATGGTCATTATCCTTGTGGTGACGGTGCTGGTTCAAGTCTATCTGCAATCTGCGTTTGCTCCATTGATGCACAACCTTCCACGTGATTTGCTGAGAAAGAAGTCTTCTTCTGCAGATGGTCTACCTGCCACTCCACCTCGGCCGTTTGGCCATCAGGCTCAGACTAGCTCGGTGCAGTACGACGCTGCAGATATCCAAGGTGCTTTAGAGCATCAGGGCAGCCACGAAAAACCTCAACACGGTCGGGACGAGAGCCTGTCGCTGACGGGAGGCGCTGTGCCTGTAACCAGCCAGAGCCAGCTTGGGAAGGGCGGCCCGAGTTCAACCAGGCACAAACTGACCATGGAGAATCTGATTCGATACTTTAAGCCACACATTTTTTTGACCCCCTCTACAATTCAAAAGGAGTTTTTGACACACCGGTTCCACGAAGCACCCCCTCCGTTGCCTAGCGATGTCGAGTCTGGCGCATATGCCAACCCGGCCGTTACTGCGGACAACCCCGTGGTGTGGATTCCCCGAGACCCCTGGGGATTGTCGCAAATAGAGGTGCGCAAGATGCGGGCGCACGACGTGAATGCGTACGACGAGGGAACATGGTTTGATATTGACGAGAAGCAGAAGACGCAGATCAAATGGGGCGAACTGGAAGATGTTCCCATCTGGTCACCACCTCCTCCCTATTAGCTATATAGCTATAGGTGGATGCAGAAAGTTTTTTCTTTTTTTTTTCTTTTTTTTTTATTATTATTATTATTAATTTAATTTATTTGTTTTATTATAATTCAACTAATATATTATTATTCTGGAAGAAAAAAAAAAAAAAAATTTTTATCATTTCCATCTTTTACAATTTCCAAAAATGGAAAGGATTACGTGCTCCAAGAATCAATCTGCAGGTGGAAACGGCTCCTTGCCAACCTACTTGGCCGATGCGGCGCTTCTGTTTCATGAAATATATTTAAATAAATAAAAAAAAATTCCCCAGCAGAGTTGCTAATTTCCTCTGATTATCTAGATATGATGATGGTGAAAGTTCTCTGATCGTTTTGATAATCTTGTATCCATTGATTTATGCCTGGGGGCTCAAATCTTCCAGTCTCGCCCGAATCGGCTTAGCTTTTCCATCTCTCTATATACATATGCTTAAACTTTTTTTTGTTATAAACCGGTCGACTGTGCCCGCGATATATCGGAAAGCGCAAAGTGGTCTGCACTCAAACTTCAGCGCTAGCTGTAACGCGTTAGCTCACATTATAAATTACAACTCTAGAGCTCTGGACCGTTTTGTTGATCTTTCCAGTTGAGAAGGTTTTACAAGTCTAGGCATATATATATACACACACACTCCGCAGTTAATTGCTGTCCTCTACTATTTTATAAACTATATATATACAGTACTTGTCGTGCATATCATGTCGTTTTCTGTGGTTCTTCGTTACATCCAACTGCTGTAAAAGGTAAAAAGTATTACGTACCGCACCAAGAACCCATAAATGACCGTCCAAGAAAGAGACTCCTTGGCAGCCCGTTTTTCAATTGATCAAAACTTTGTCCCGTCAAGAAGTTTCCTACTCGTTTCAAGTACGAACAATTCAAGTGACTCATAAGATTGATAGGAATATTATATAGAGACGTTTGACATGATCTTGGCCGTGGTTTTGAATGTTTTTCAACCTTTTGATTCGCTCTTCTTTTTGATCAAAATCTGTTTATCTCGATAATCTATAGACACACATATATATATATCCAATATTTTCTTTTCATCGATCGCATATTGCCCACTTCGTTCTATTACTCTTTTAGGAAACAAAACCAGCAAACCACAGCCAATAAAACCAATCAATCAATCTGATAAAAAAAAAAAAAAATCCTTTTCTCGCTTTTCACAAAACTCAAAACTCAAATAATAAATTTTTACATGAATTTTCATCGGCTCAGTCTGTCTGTCTACTAGAAATCCAAAAATCTATAAAATCTGGTCCATTTCTCTTTTCATTCTTTTTTTTTTTTTTTTTTTTTTTTTTTTTTTTTTTTTTTTTTTTTTTTATTTCGTTCTCTATCTCTTTCACCTTCATCTCCGTCCTTCCTTCTCTCAATATTTCATGTCACAGTTAGCACAAAGCGTTACGCCGGCCGCCTTGGGCGACGTAGAAAAGACTGCCCAGACCTCTCTCAGTGATGTCACCTCAACCAATTCCCAGGAAAAGTCCCGTGGTATTAGAAGAGTAGAAATCATTTCTTCGCAGTACGGCAAGGTGGGCAAGTTCGTTGTCTTCTTCTGCCTCTTCCTGGTCGGTTACTCCTACGGTCTGGACAGCTCGGTGCGTTACCAGTTCCAGTCCTTTGCCCAGTCCTCCTATGGCACCCACTCTCTCATCGCGACCATCAATATTGCCACTTCGGTAATTGCTGTCGCGGCCCAGCCCTTCTACGCCCGTCTCTCTGATGTTTTTGGCCGTGCTGAGCTTCTGTCTATTTGCATCTTGTTCTACGTCGTTGGAACCATTCTAGAATCTCAGGCCAGAAACGCCAGTATCTACGCTGGCGGTGCCGTCATCTTCCAGTTTGGATACACTGGAATTCTTCTCATGGTCCAGCTGCTTTGTGGTGACTTTTCTCTGCTTAACTGGCGTCTGCTGGCTTCTCTGATTCCAGTCACCCCATTCATCATCAACACATGGATCTCGGGTAATTTGGTCTCTGCCGTCGGTAGCAAGTGGTCTTGGGGTATTGCCATGTGGGCCATTATCTTCCCAGTCGTTTGCACTCCTCTCATGCTCTGCTTAACCCATATGCACTACCGTGCTTCCAAGAGCGGTCAACTTGCCGAGCTCAGAAACGAAGACTCTCACTACAAGCGTCTTGGTCTCTATGGGTTCCTCAAGTACCTCTTTTTCAAGCTTGACATTGTTGGTCTCTTCCTTCTTGTTGCTGTTCTTGCTCTGATTCTCGTACCCTTCACTCTTGCCGGGGGTGTTACTGCTGAATGGGGAAAGGCCAAGATCATTGCGCCCTTGTGCGTTGGATTCTGCTTAATTCCTGTTTTCATTTACTGGGAAAACTACACCAAGACGCCCTTTATCCCCTTCCACTTGCTCAAGGACCGCGGTGTCTGGGCCGCACTTGGTGTTGGTTCCATGAGTTCTTGGATTTGGTACATGCAGGGTGATTACATGTTTACTGTTCTTGTCGTTGCGGTTAACGAGTCCTTCACCTCTGCTACCAGAATCAACTCTCTCTATAGTTTTGTCTCTGTCCTCACCGGAACTATCTTTGGCTTTGTCGTTGCCAAGGTCCGCTACCTCAAGCCTTTCATCGTTGGAAGTGCTCTTATCTGGTTTGTTTCTATGGGCATGCTCATCCACTTCCGTGGTGGCACTTCCTCTAGAGATGGTATCATTGCTGCTCTCTGTTTGATGGGTTTCGGTGCCGGTTTCCTGACATACCCTGCTCAGTCCTCCATCCAGTCCAACACCAACCACGAGAACATGGCTGTTGTTACCTCCCTCTACTTCTCCTCTTTCTACATTGGCTCAGCACTTGGTAACACCATCTCTGGTGCCATCTGGACTCAAGTCCTGCCAAGCAAGATCTCTGCCGAGTTTACTCAGTTCTCGAATTCCACTCTCGTCAAGTACGCCTATGGCTCTCCATTTGAGTTTGTTGTTGACTACCCTTGGGGTACTCCTGAGCGTGATGCTTTGGTCATTGCTTATCAACATGTCCAGCGCCTGCTGCTTATTACTGGTACCTGCCTCTGTATACCATTCCTCATCTTTGCCCTGATGTTGCGCAACCCCCGTCTTGCCTCTGTTCAGAACTTGTACGACGACGGCGGTTCCGAAATTATCGCCAAGGAGAAGGAAGTCAGCCAAAAGGCCTGGTCTGAAAAGAGTTGGAAGGAGCGCTTTGGCTTTTAATTCCCTGATGGATGGAAAATTTGATACTCTGAATTTTCAAGTTCAGAAATTTACCCAGTTAGAAAAAAAGTATAATGTTTGATGAGTTTGCCGAATTACAATATTAATAGAATGATAAACACAAAGTGTGGCTGTCCAGCTGGAGCTCTAGTGGAGAAGAATCCATTCAAAAAAAGTCTTTGGCGCGCGTTATAAATTTTTAAAGTGAAGAGTCGCAGGAAAGGACCGAAAGCAAGTTTAGTAGCTAGCATCGCTAGTGAGACATTCACAGCTGTTTGAATCACAATTGATGGATCAGTTTGGCGTTGTACCCACTCCTATTATCTACGTGGGCTGTTCTCAGAAACGCGCTGTATGCTAAAGGATGAAAATGTCAGTCAAGCTGATCTGATCAAATCCACTAAACGCGTCAAAAGAGATCATAATTAAAAAGAAGAAAAAAAAGAAAAGAGTAATACAGCTGCGTTATTATAATGATTCAAAAGACATAGCATGCAGTTATATGTGCGTCATAGGCACAATTTCACCAATGATAGGAGGCGTTGCTGATGTTCCAATGGTGATGAGTTCAATGTCTTTCACAGAGTTGAATATGGAGTTCATATTTTTCAACCATAGCAAATCATGCATTTTTTTTTTTGTATATATTTTGAATTCACCCTAACCTTATATGCAAAATATCTAATTTTTCGGCAAAACCTTCAGAAATACTCAAATTTGGATAGATGAAAAGACAAGATATATATACTGAGGACAGGAAAAATTTATATCCAGAGGTATTTCAGGATAATATTGCAGAAGGTCGTTGTCGCCTGTAGACCATATCGATCTCTGTAAACTCAACCTTTTCTCCAAACTATATGGCCTTTTCTCAACCCTAAACCACACTTGGGTCCTACTTCCGTGTGGAGACGGCCAAAGCCTTGGCCATCATCATCATGGCTGATATTGTTGACGACAAGTCTGAAATATGCGTTCAGTTCATTGTGGATCAGCTTAAGCGTCATAAAAATGCTGGATATGCAAATCAAGTTTTTTTTGTCGGGTTCAATGGCCTTCAAGGAGTAGGCAAGACGACCTTAGTGAGTAGTTGATGGCAGGCTTGAACTATAGTACTAATAAAGCAGGTTACAAAACTTGAGAAAACCCTTTCTTCAGAGCCTCTTTTGCTGAATGTTGTGGTATTGTCAATTGACGACCTGTACTTGACTCACACCGATCAAGTCGCGCTGGCGGCGCGGGATCCAACGAACAAGCTTGTCCAGCACCGAGGGGAGCCTGGAACCCATGACATGGGACTGGCCAAGCGTGTGTTTGACGATTTGACAGTCATGCGGGAGACTCTAATTCCAAGTTACGACAAGTCGAGGTTTCAGGGCCAAGGCGACCGTACCGACCCCAGTACGTGGCGCAAGGTGAATGGAGTTGGCCAGCGAAAGGTTGACGTTGTATTGTTTGAGGGCTGGTGTGTGGGATTTACAGCACTGACAGACGAAGAGGTGGAGGAAAAATACTTGGCCAGTGTTGAGGCCCATAGCAAGGGGTCAAAAGTGACAACTACGTTATGGCAGCATTCTCTGGAGCATTTGCTTTTCGTGAATAACAAGCTGAGAGGGTATCGGATCATGACAGACCAGTTTAAAGCCATGATCCACATTGACGCTGTAGACACCAACTTCGTTTACAAATGGAGGCTCCAGCAAGAAGTTGAAATGAGGGCAATCAAGGGCACTGGAATGACTGAAGAGCAAGTGACCAAATTCGTGGACGGCTACTACCCGGCATATGAACTCTACACAGATAGCCTGCGAAAAGGTATCTTCTCTAGTAGCGTGACTGGCTGTCAATTGAGGTTGGTAGTGAACGAGAAACGTAGAGTTGTTGAACGTGTTGTCATATAGCGAGATCGAGCCATTTTCTCAACGCGTCACATAGAAACACAGTACTGCTATTCGCACAGTCCACCTTTCTACTGCTTCCAACTAATTTTCATCAATATTTGATCATATAAACGATGCGTCAGAACAATCCATGGATCATATTGATGTAACTCACACTGAAGCATCCCCAGAACTTTCAAGAAGTGACTCCGAGTCTCCAAGAGACAAAGTGGAGTAGCAGCAGTGTCTGTGCCTATTGAGGAACTGAGACACACACGAGCCACCTTTGCTTTGCTTGCTCTGCTAGCCGAAGCGCCAGCAAGTAGGGTATTAAAAGGCTTAGAAGCGGAAATATTAGACGAATTTACAGACGTCCATTATCGCCAAAAACTCACGACGAAATCATTGCGTTCAATGCGACGGCTGGTTCAGTGGACGTGATTTTTATTGGTTCACTCGAGAAATCAGACTCAGTGCTGGACGTGCCCAAAAAGGCGGTTGTGGCCGGTGCCCAAGTTGAAATCTTCAAGCATCCAACGAGCCCAGACGCTCAAGTTCATCTAGACATGGAAACAGCAACTCTACTTGTTTGCCCCGAGTCTTGACCACTTGCCAACGCCAGGTGTGCCTACCACATGTAGCCCATTGATTAAACTATGTGGCGGTACAACACTAAGGACTGCTATAGCAGCCTTAAAATACGGCGCAGACATGATCGGTATGATCTTTCCTCCTGACCATCCGCGGTCTATTGAAGCTGAAGAAGCAGCAGTGATATCACGCCATGTGCATTCATGTAAAACTTCGTCAGATAAGTTGTTTGCTAGCCACCCGCTGCGCCCGGGTCAGAATCTTTTCGAGTACCAAGCATCTACTGGCAACCAGGTACCACAGGTTTTCGGTGGTTCAAAATCAGCCTCTTGCAACCGTGCTTAATATCCAGGAGAGCTCTAGTCTGCAACTTGAGCTTGTCCAACTACGAGGAGATGAGCCTTTGGAGTGGTGTAATGTGATTCCAGTGCCTGCTATCAACCGCTTCACTTTGGGGACCGCCAGGTTTAAAGAATGCCTGCTGCCTGGATACCTCAAGTATGCGTTGCTTGAGAGTATACTCGACAGCGAGAACAGGGCTACAGAACGAAGCTTGTTTGCAAGCGTGGATGTTGGGAGGAGGCTTAACCCCACAGAATGTGGCTGAAGCGGTCAAGCTTGATGTGATTGTTGGAGTTACGCAGGAGGCAGAGAGGAAACCTGTAGAGAGATGGACAGGAAGGTCAGAGTGTATATTGCCAACGCACTCGCTGCATCTACGTGAGATAAATAGAAAAAAAATCTGTATTCACATAAAAAATCTAAACATAAAACCATTTCCCGATAGAAGGGTCGATTGGTGCCGGGGGAAGGTTCTGATCCGTGGGAATTGACAAGTTTGCGCTGCTGCCTCTGGTCAGGTTGATTCCATACGTGTCAGTTTTGCCTGAGATAAGCATATTCCACGCTTCGTGGCAGTCGTGGACCACCTCTAAAGCATACTTTTTGTCCTTACACTCCCCGTCAAACGCAAACTGGTTCTCGGGCTTTCCATCTGGCATCTTGTACTTTCTGAACCACTCACGGGTGGCATCAATCAAGCCCGGTTTGTACTTTTCAATATCCGCAATGTTGTTAATCTTAGAAGCCAGCGGGTCACTCACATCAATAGCCAGCACCTTCCAATCAGTCTCGCCTTCGTCCAGCAGAGCCATGACACCCAGAACTTTGACCTGCTTTACCTGTCCAGTGTACCCCACGGCGTCGCCAATCTCGCAGACATCCAGAGGATCGTTATCACCTTTGGCGCCTGTATCTTGATGCACATGTCCTGGGTGCTCCCAGGTCTGGGGAAATGCTCCGTAGTTGTGAATGTAGCCATGATGCGGGAAGCAGTTACGCACGAATCTCAGCTTGCCCTTTTTAGTATCCTGCAAAATGGGATTCAAAGCCTCCTCTTTGGAGATTTCGAGTTTGGCATTTGTCCAGCGCGGGACCTCGACCACCATGTTGAAAACGGTCTTTTCGGCGTTGGCGTAGAGCGGCACATCGTGAAAGGGCGAGACCGGCTTGCCGTTGATCTCTAGGTAAACCCTGTGTTCCAGGGTGTTGGCCGGCGCGATTCGGCGAGTACCGTATGTACTGTTCGACGAAGATGTCGGGGCTGACACCAGCTGGTGTTGAAGCTGCAGAAGACGACGGTTGGCCATTTCAATATGGGGGTGAGAAGTTCGCTTGTAGGAAAGATGTAGAGTTTAAGATATTGTGGGTGGAGCCTGTCTGAGCATGACAGATTATTTCGGCGTGTACTTCGGCTACCGGCCTCACATGTACAAGACAAACTCAACCATTTTTTTTTTTCACCAGCAACAACTCATTTCTTTCTCTGGATACTGAAGGTCTCATCAAGTAACAGTATAAGGTACTGGTTATTGCGTTATTGGAAGCCGAACCGGCCATCTATCTCATCTCGGCGCAACTCTTTCGCCAAACTCCCGTTTTCTTCGGCGAGATTGTCGAAAACGCCGGCCTTCCCCAGGTTCCAGAAAAGTTAACGTTGGGGCTGAGCCGTAGCAAGACAGAAAGGGAGGAAAGATACGTGCCAGCCGGCAGCTTAGATTACCAGTACTGTAATTCACATGTTTGTAAGCCGGCAACTAGAGCCAAAGCCTCGCTCAGTTCGGAAGTGACAAACTGAAACTGGGAGCTGCAGGCGTCAGCACTTGATGGACTTTGAAATTTGGGTACATTTTTAGTGACTCGGGCAAAACTTGAGAACCAATGTAGCAAAAACGACAGGCTGAGAGAAGGTATGAATGTGAGGAAGCCAGCATCGCAGTCCATCATATCATAGCTGAGCAGCAAATGAGCGTCTCTAAAATTAGTTTGACTGGTAAGTGATCATGAGAGCCCAACTAGTTCCAATAATAACGACATCCACATAACTCAGACCCGTTAAGAATGACACAAAACTGTGGAGAGGGGTTGCAGGGGTTTGTATAGACTGCTTAACAGAGAGAGCAAGAACAGTAGACGTACAGTTCTCATGAATACAACGAAAAGAGTGAATCCAAAAATCACAGTGCTAGAGCAAGTGCAAGGTGTAAAGAAGACATTCTTTCTAGAATATTAGTAGATGAAAATGAGAAAGAAACAGAATCAAACGCATAACACATAATCATGAATTGCTCTAGTACTAAAAGAAAACATATAAGAGCAAAATGTTACTTGCTTCCCCCTACTTCAGTTGGAATCTCAGCAAGTGAGATAGGGGAAGAATGAGAGAATGAAAACGAGAAGGAAGAATTTATGGATGTCAAGTTTAAGGAAGATTTGTTCAAGAAAGAGAGCAAAGGTGTTGGAATTTGAGCTCAGGCTGCTTCTGAAGGCATGGAACTGCATGTTCCAGGGCAAGATATGACAAGATCATACGCAACAGAGATACGCCACGAAAATAACTCCACCTGCTGATAATTCTAAAGAAAAATTACCATAGAAAAGGACTCGATGTGACTAGCAATTGTAGGATGACTAGCAGCACCCATTCCAGCAGTGAAAAGTATCGACAATCTGGAAAAGTGCCATCACTGAAAATGGAATTTGATACCAATACCTGAAGCCAAAGGGTACGAGTATTATAACAAAAACATGAATCTGCCAAAAAGTTTGAGAAGGAAGATATTTATAATTAAAGAGAGAGGAAAGCAACAAGTATTTAGAATTTTTTTTTTTTTTGAAGGACTATGCGCTGAATGGGCAGAGTAGAAGTTGTTAACTTGAGCCATGAAATCAATTCGTCGAAATCAAGGATCAAAATTGCTGCAGGAGGAAATTTATCTGATTGATCTGAGCTACTGATTCTATTGGTTGTAAAAATCGGGCATTTGGTGAAAAGGAATGTTAGATTATCTAGATCAGAACGAGATCCAGAGAATGAAGTTTTTCTAACAACTGTCTTGAACGAGCCGTATTCAACCCAAGGATCCTTAATTAGATGGATCCTTCAAAAGAGACCAGTGTCAATGAGATATGTCACTAGGCCATTAATGTATACTTGAGGATTCAAGACCAATTTTTAACTTGAATTTATTGAATTTATTCATCATTCATAAACATCATCATAGGCTAGAAGCAAACAACTAAATTACTTGGAGGTGTCAAGGACGTAACGACCAACGATCTGTCCCTTCTCCATGAGCTCGTAGACATGCTCAAGCTCGGAGAGACCGACAACCTTGATGGGGGAGCGGACAAGACCTCTGGTGAAGAAGTCAATGGCCTCAGCAGTGTCAGCACGGTTTCCGACATAAGAACCCTTGATGTTGATGGTCTTGATAACGTGGGAGAAGACCTCAGACTTGGCAACGGCACCAGCAGGGAGACCGACAAGAACAATGGTACCGGTGGGTCTAACGTACTCAGTGGAGACACCGATGGCCTTCTCAGCGACAGCGACGTGGATAACAGCGTGGGGGCCACCGTTGGTAACAGCCTGAATGTCCTTGACAATGTCCTTGGTAGTGGCAAAGTCAACGAAAGCCTCACCACCGAGCTCCTTGACGAGCTGAGCCTTAGCACTACCAGTATCAATACCAACGACACGGAGACCCATGGCCTTGGCGTACTGAACGGCAAGAGAACCGAGACCACCACCGGCACCAGTGATGGCAACCCACTCACCAGGGCGAGCATCAGAGACCTTCAAGGCCTTGTAGACGGTGATACCAGCACAGAGAATGGGAGAAATGGCAGCAAGATCAGTTCCCTTAGGGATCTTGGCAGCGTGGACAGCCTTAGCAGTAGCATACTCCTGGAAGGAACCGTCGTGAGTGTAACCAGAGAGAATTGCCTGGGCACAGTTGGACTCAGCAGACTTGAGGCAGAACTCACAGCCCAAGCAGGAGCCATTGAGCCACTTGACACCGGCGTAGTCACCGATCTCAAAGTTGGTGACATTATCACCCTTGGCGACGACAACACCAGCACCCTCGTGTCCACCGACCAGAGGAAGCTTGGTGCCAAGAGGCCAATCACCCTTCCAGGCGTGGAGGTCAGTGTGGCAGACACCGGAGAACTTGACATTGACGAGAATTTCGTCCGAGGCAGGGGTGGGGACAGGGTAGTCGGTCTTGTAGAGAAGAGGACCTCCGTTGGTCTCGAAGACGACAGCCTTTTGGGTCTTGGGAATGGGAGACATTGTAATTGCGTTTGTTGATGAGATTGTTTAAGAGAAGATGTGATGAAGATAGAAACCCAAAAACTGGGGAAATATCTTGATATTTATGCATTTTTCATGAAGTGCCGAACAGTTGGAGATATTTCAGAGCTAGCAGGTTGAGAAATAATGTGGGGTGAGACTAAATGGACATTCGGAGAAAAAGTGGAGGGGCTAGTGCGATCAACATGGAGAAAAGGCAGCAATACTAGTAGAGCCATTGCAACAAAGAAGACAAAATAAAATGCACAAATGGAATAGATTAAAGAAAAAGGAAATGATCTGGGGGTACTGTAGCCTCATTTCTGTTTTTTGCATCTGGCATTGGTTGAGGAGGACCCTCAATCTGGCGCCTTTCTCTTACTCAGTTCTCTCCATGTATACCTCCTCAGCAAGTCCTCTGATTACTCCAGGTCAAATGGAACAAATAGCAGGCACAAACTTGCCAGAGTCCTCCTAGTGCTCCAGTTTCAATTGAAGTCTCTCAAGCAGAATAATTGGAATCAGGAGGTGGGGCTCAACTAGTGTTACAACGTTAGCGTCAAATCAATCAAGCAGATCGATCAGAGTGGAAAGCGCAAAAACTGTAGCAATTGATTGAAATTTCACTTACAGAAATATCAGTGATCACAAAGCGGGCACAAGGCCAGCTATAGTCGTATTAATTGGCACATCTAGAGCAGACCGACTCTTGTATTATTTTTGTTCATCGCCCAACAGACCTCAGCTGAGCGAGAAGTCCAAAATAGCTAGTGGGGGCAAGGCTGATGCAAGAATGATACAGATTTGGTATTTGCATGTAGAATTTCAAATTAAGAGACCTGAAAAGATGGGGAAACCGATAAAGAGGGGCATACATGTTGCAACAAAACCATGAACAACGGATCCATGGAGGAAAGGCATAACTTGTCGTTATTGAGCATTGAATCATTGCAAATGGTCGTAAAACACCGTAAGGGCCCTAATTGACAATTTATATCATGTAGAATGAATGTTGATCTTTGTAAACTGCTCGTGAAAGACCTTCTTTATTGTCAGCAGCCCAGCGAGCTTTCAAGAGAAAAAAAAAAAAAAAAAAAAAATAGATGAGAAAAGTGTGGAATCAAGTCCATTCAAATACTATAATCATTAATGTACCTTTGAAGTTATTCCATGGTCTGCGCAAGGAAAGAGTCTGGTTACGAGCAAGGCTTGTTGTGGTCGCAAACCCCCCATTTCCTGATCATGGGAATGTAAAGGTTCTACTCACTTCAAAAATCTATCAAATATCGGTTTGCACCGCACCATTCAAATGGTCATTAAACTGTCAACTTAGCAATGAGATGGCTATATCTTTGAGAATAGTGCAATTGAGCATCTCCAACGAGTCTGGTTAGTAGCACATTATTCTGACCAACTCCGTGCTGAAACCATTTCATCGTGTGTCTTGTCAAATTATGCACCAATTGAGATTTGAGGACCTTGCTGGATTCATTTGAGTTGTTGTTCTTTTGTCAATGATGATGATGATACTACAAAGTCTCGTCTACCATATCATTTGAACTTCTGACTTCTGACTGAAAGAAATATTTTCAAGGCGGCTATATGTACGAGTCTCAATGTCTGCGGCAGTAATAGTTATCAGTCGTCAGAGTTACCGATTCTCTTGACCTACCTGCAAGAATTGCTTTCTCTTTTTGAGGTAAACCATTACAAGGCAATAAGGAGGGAATACAATGTACAACTCACACCAGATACAATTGTTTGAACGGTGCAATTGCGCTTGCTCTTCAATTAAGCTCCCATCAATGAGATTAAATTTTTTCGGGTCAAAAACATATTTCGAGCAAGTAGTAATTGTTGTACAGCAATCTGCTCTCTACCAGTATCTCGTTAAACATAATGCTGTCGAGTAAATCACTTTTTCAATGGTCAACTGTTGAAAGCTCTAAGAAGCTTCTTTCATTCTGCAGTAGGTTCATATGACTTGAATGAATGGCTAGATTGCAACAATAAATCGATGAAGCATAGAACGCATCTAATTAATGATTAACCGAGCCAATTACAAGATTCTTATAATGTGGCAGCACTGCAGGTGCCCTTTTTATCAAGACATCTACCAACATATATATAATCTAGTATACACAATACTGAAACTCAGTGAGCAAGAATTTACTTCATTGAAATGGAATTCATGAACAGCTGATAAGCGGAATCTCTGCATTTGCATGTTCTCAAAACACATCAGGATGAGTATCAAATCAACAAGATTCTATCAATTATCATATAATACTTTGCATCAGTTTGTAATGCAGCCCTTGAAAATTCAAATATCACAAATAAAGGGCCCTGTCCAATCGCCCGACAAGAATACTGCCCAACGGAAAGATCTTTAGTGGCAGAAGCGTTCATGCTTAGTTTTATCACTTCATTAGAATAAATAGTGAAAGCAAAGAATACTGCCCCAATTCATATGGATATATCAACAATAGTTTTGAACAAAATGCGATTATTCCAAAAGATGTATATATATAGTTGAACATCATATTGCATAATTTATGCATAATATAGCAGAAAGCATTCTAGATCATAAGCATCTCAACATTTGAAGGATCTATGCATCGATGACATCTATCAAACTGATTCCATATCGAATCACAATGCCATTACAAAAAAATGACCTTAGTTACTAAACCAGAATCGGCTAAAATATTAATGAAATTGTAATAATAATGTTATAATAATTGATTTTGTAAATAAATACAGTACTCCCTGGCGCGCGTAACTTTCAAACTCTGGAACCTGTGCTACAAACGCCTAAATAGCCTCTGAAGATTCATAGAGTGAAAGAGAAATAAACAAATGGACTAGAGGCTGGCTGCTGAGATTAGAAGTAATAACCTTTTTCATGATGATCAAGTGCCTGTTAAGCACTAGCTGTAATTGCTGGTGTTGAAGCTCTTGACTGACAAGTTACTTGAGGAAAATAGCTAAGACCACAATTATTTGCTCTGCACGAATACCATTACTTTTCTTTTTTGTGGTTGATTGCATTAATTCATGCTCAAGCCATTGGCAGTAGGAAAGGTCATTCAATGATGATTGAAAGTCAGGAGAGGATGAGCAACAGCCAAGGACTTGAGCTCACATTTCCTTGGAAATGGGCTTGTCACGATTCTTTAGAGGAGTTTGATTGTATTGATGCCGCTAACTGACCAGGGCTGTAAAAGCAGAGAGTGCTCTACCATTGATGTGAATCTACCCCATGAGTTTAGCGATATTAGCAGGCATCATATTACATTCGCTATGGTTATTGAGAGCGAAGATGATGTTAAAACTTTGATAACGCTCAACAATGCGTTCTATATAGAAGTATGCAATTGTGTTCTTTCTCTCATTTGGGGAGCAGCACCGTAACTGTGATTGATTGTAAACAATTCAAGAAGAGGAAACAAACCCCAGAATAACGCACAGATCACTATTGTTTATTATGCTGTTCTCAACTGTAACAAGACGGCTTTATTAGCAAGTTAGCGTTCCTAGATGTATAGAAATTAACACTGGCTATGCCGGGGAGATTCGCCTAATCCTAGAACAAAGCGGTTTTCTTCAAGCATTTCACGAATAGCCTCACGCAACGGGTTGAATAAGTGGCTAACTTGTACCTTAGTCATATTTACTCAAACAGAAAACTGGGGAAACGGCTAAGTGATCTAAAAACGCATGGAGAATATATGACGCAGCTCGATGATACTATGCGGCCAAGTAGTGTTATCTATGGCAAGTGATAAGTGCCATCCCTAACGTCGAAATGATGTTCTGTCGAGTAAAAGCAGTTATCAACACCCTAAGAGACTGGGTTGTGTTGAAAGTAGTCACTGGCACACGCTGTGTCAGTCATGCGTTTGACCAGTAATTGAGTGTGATTCTTTGATCTGGTACGGAGGTTTGAATCCCCCAAGGAAGAAACAAAATCAAATAATTCAGGATCTAGGAATTAAAAAACTGGATGGAGCGTTCAAGACTATTCTCATTGTGTATTTCTACATGTCAAACCTGGGCAGGACACATTTAATACTCTAATCGCACACAGGATCATCTGAGCGTATGGCACATTCCAAAGCACAGTTGGCAGCCTCGCTCATGTGAGATACTGGTAATATCAAAGCATATCTACGCTGAGATGCAAGAATTGACAAATTGGACATAATACGAAATAGAGCAAGAAGCTGCCATGGAAAAGACCAAAGAAAAAAAAAATACTAAATGTCGCGTGAGTTACAAGTTTGAATCTAAAACTTGGTGTAAGAATGAGCAATGGAATTAACAGGATAAAAATGCAAGTTTGACTATTCCAAGTGGCTTCATAGCTGCTGTCGGCCAATCCTTCTTAAATTAGTTGGCCTGTCCACTTGCGCAATTGATGAGGAAATCATGTCGCTGTATACCGAGAAAACCTATCAAACTGCAAGCCTCACTTGAATAAGAATTATGCAAAACGTTCAAGGTTTAGGAGCTCAAGGATCCATTTAACAGTGTATTTTACAAAATTTTAATTGGATATGTGACTAGCTGTAAATAGTCTCCTATTCATTAGTGCGCACAATATGAGACTGATCTAAGAGTTTTAGCAAGTTTCTTATCTAACCTTGATCTTAAAGTCATGCTTAACATCAGGAAGTAGATATATAAGATAAAGTTTGACCATTTTACACTGTCATTAATCTTGATGGCCAACTCCATTAAGCTGGTGCCCAGCTTGCTGATGCTATTAACCTGTGTCTACATTGAGGTAACTCTGCTCTGTAATTGGATCCAATCCAGGATGATTTGGACGTTGCTCTTTCCACGTTTCAGTACTTACAACTGTGCTCTGTGCTAGATAAAGATGTAAAACTTCAGTTTTAGTTATCTAAATATTCGATAGAACCCCAAATGACTGGATTTTATCAAGAACCATTGATTGTATTTATCAAAGTTACAGATTTTTTGTCAGATTGATAACTTTGTCTGAATAAATTGAAAAATCTTCTTTGTTATTTATTTATGTAATGAGAAGCGCTAGATTAACAGCATTGATTTGAGATCCAAATCAAATTCGAGCACTCTAGATGACGAATAATAGAGATTCAAGGTATTGATAATGAATCAAGCTGTCTATTTCAGTATGACTGTCACACACTCAAAGCCCGAGTTGATCTGAATATATACAACTTTGAGTTAACCGCGTCTTGCCCGAAGTTGCAATCTTATTCATTGACTAAATAAATGCCATACTGAGTATATTACGATTGAATAGCTGATGTTGTCGGCATTGTTTCAGCATATACAGTGGACATTTGTATCTTTGAACAAATTTAACAATTATAATCACCTTCAACATCTCTTGAAATCCCAAAGGAAAAATTAAGTCACCTAGGTACCTACAAATTTGCATTTGGGGAAATTGTAGGCAAAGTCCATACTCAATACTTGAGTACAGGTGGAGTTCAATAAACCCAATGAGATGTTGAGGAAAGTTGTTAGATTGCAATTATAAATCAGCGCAAATCCCCAAAAGATATATATAGTTCTTTCAAGTTATCGTAAAAATTTTATCAAGGTTGCAGTAATTGCGAAAGGGCCCTCACGGTATAGCGTGATTTCATGTCCTTGAAGCTTTTAATTTGAGAAAGTCGGGTGGTAGATGTTTCTAAATCATTACTTACATTGAAGTCAATTGTTAACAAGTTTTTTCCAAGTTGCGGGCCTTGTGAATCAGTAGATGATCCATCTGTCAGTAACGGATTGACTTCTTGGTGATTTGGAAAATGGCGGCCCGCCCCTAAAAAGTACACTCGCATTCAAAACTGCCTTCTTTGCACTTGCACTTCCCAATTGTTTCAAAACAGCTTTATTATTTCAGTTGTCAAAGTCTTTGAGTTTACGACTCTTGCTTGTCTAATACATTTTGTTAAACAGATTTGACCATGTACCATGTTTGGTGGGCTGGCATTTTACGCATCAAGATCTAGCAATTCAAATTTTTCTGCATACAAAAAATCTATGAAAGAGAGTTGAATCAAACATGGAATGATTGCGTTTGATGTCCATGGCTATCCAAGTCTTTGAGTCAATTCTTTGCGATAGATTGATTCAACTAACTTTGTCTCGCCACGATAGTTTTCAAAAAATCAGAAAATCAATCTAATCATCTTAAACGCAATAAAAGGATCACCGGGGAGCAGCCAGTAGTACTTGTCTATTTAGATGGCGTATCAATAGATGTACACAATGCTGCAGTTCATGTGTCATCTGAAGCTTTGGATTGTTCAGCAAACTAGGCAAGCTACGCCTGGCTTTTCTCCCTCTCTTTCTGCTGTTGCGCTGTCTATGAATTGGAGCGTTGCAAGACTTCCATGGAATGACAGATATGACAAAATGGCAACATTCCTGAAGGCATTCAAAGCTCTCTACACTTTTTGAACCTCGCTTAAATCCATATTCTACTTTAAGAAGCTTTCAGAAATCAAATGAGCAACCTCCGGGTTGCCTTACGTTTTCTGACCTGCTGTAGCCCAGAATTGAGTGGTAGAAAGTGCAAATCATGCAACTATAGAGGTTCTGCAAAGCATTCAGAGATAGATAGCTACCTGCAAAACACTCAACAACATCGATCATCAAGTAGAATGAAATGTATCTGAATAAAACTAGGATATATTGTTGATCTACGGATCAGACTCATGGTCTTGAGCATGGTATCTCCTTAATGCCCCTTGGGTTGACACGTATACCGACATCATCAATGTTGCTGAAAGCTAAACCATTGAGTAAACAAAACGCCTAGGCAGCTGGAACAGAGTAGAATGGCAAATAAGACTCTGAAAGATGGAGCTTATCGAGGGAGGCTGCTCCTCATTGATCCCGCAGTTAACAGCAACCATGCCCAATTACAAACAGAATGACAGAGATGTGGATGCTGCTATTCAAGCCATTGACTGAAATCGATGTAACGAATGGCAGAAACCCCAAGGATCTAAAATTGCGGACTCCTCTCTGTTGTCTAAAGGGTGATCATCACTCTGCTTCGCAAAACTGCAATGAGTTAGAATGATACAAAAAAAAAACTTCTCTGAAAACGTAGCATTCATTTGAGAGATGCAGAGATTTTGCTGTTTTTTTCAATAAATTGATGATGAAAAGTTTTTTCAAATCATCAAGGGGAATCGGGAAATACCTGAAAAAATGTATGAGACATCATTACTTAGTAACTGAATAAATCTGAATGGCTGGAATGAAAAATTTTTCATCATCAAGAAACGCTGGCAGACGACTGGACGATTGATGGCGAACAACTTGAGCAAAAGCACCGCGGGCTGCGTGAATTAACGCAAGTTGGTGATCGTAACGAGGACAACAACGGGAATTCGGCAATTATCATGGACAACACAAACCTAAGACTGGGTTGTATTCACTGCATGGTTAACAGTGGTTATGGCCAAGTATGAGACTGGGAGAGGTGAAGGGGCTGCTAAGCCAGGAAGGCAGAGGAGGAAATGGAAAGAGAATATGGAGAGCCAGCTGAAGCAGAACGTAAATCAAGTATAGAGGAAGTGGATTTTTGACGTAGGAGTAAGCTTTACGTACTGTGGTTTAAGACAAAGTGAGGTAGGACGCACTTGAAGAGATCGGAGGCCGATTATTGTTGGAAACAGTGTTAATTGATGTTCCTATCGCAAAGACAAGTGGTTGGGCGCACAAGCAGGTGGATCCGTCAAAAAAAGTATATATATCAGGGTCCACCCCGCCAAAACCAGCCTTGGAGAATACGCAAGAGAGGGCTGCCTGAGAAGGCGGTCCTGAGTGGAGGGGAGGACACGTTGAAAATAAAAAAGCGCGGCTGACGGCGGGGTGGTCTGAGATTTACTTCACATTGAGCCTGGCTCGAGCGGCAGCGAGAGCCACGCGGAAAAATTGGCAAAAATAGCCGAAAAAAAGGTGAAAAACACCGCAAATGGTTAAGAAAACCACAAAAAAACTAAAAATAGAAACAGATGGAAAACTGAAAATAAGAGGAAGTTGTGTGTTCGCAAAGAGATAATTGTATAAGAAATTGGTCGGGAAGATTTAGGAAAATAAGAATTGAGGTGGTGGATTTTATAGTATGAATTGTATTTTGTATGGAAATTGTATGGTAGTATGGTGGATTTAGTATGGGGAGTTTGTATTG
>JAKTUH010000066.1:0-90987 GCA_030556585.1 Geotrichum carabidarum
CCGGGGGTGGCGGCGGGCGTTGCGGGGAGCGGATCGCTGTTGATGACGAGATTTTTGAAGTACGAACCGAGTCCCATTGTAGCTTTTTTGTCCTTCTTCTTCTTTTTACTTGAACAATTGATAGACTATTCCGAGGTTTCAGAACAATTGAAAAATAGTAATTGAAGTGAGCAAGAAAAACAAAGTCAGCCTTGGGGGAGGAAGCTTGTTTTTATATGATAAGGTAAAAGCGCAATGTTCCACTCCCCACCGCCCGCCGCCGCCGCCAGCCCGCTGGTTCTCACAGTGGTGGTTCAGGCGGTTTGAATTTTTCCGTTGTTAGTGGGGTGCGCGGGCAGTGTACATAAGTCAGCTTGGCAGATTTCTATGAGCCAGATCGTACAACTCAACATTATACAGAACCTAACACCAATTAGTCGACGCTTTGAATGAGAATTGTAGCGACTGTTCTGATAACCAAGAATAAATGGCCTTGAAGTGGGATTGAAGGGTAGGAAAGGTGGGATGGAATCAGGCATTGGGGTCTGCTATAGATCTGGTCCAAGTTGCACTGAAGGTGAGCTCAAGATGCTCCATAACGCCTTTGCATGTCGTTTGCATTCTGGTACCGCTCAATCCTGAGACACGGAACGTGCGGTTAAGCCCCTACAGTTATAAGCGCTTGCTTTTGTTTTGAGTTGGTTCAAATTCTAACGTACGTGTATGCAATTCGAAAATGAGCTATAGCTGGAGGCAGCTTTTCTGCAGATCAATTTACATGCATGGCTCAAGCCTTGGTATGCATTATAATATATATCAAACAACACATCCTTACTTAAATAGTATCTTTCCGAGTCTTAGACTGACCACTAGCAAGCCGATGCATATGCCACCTGCTCTTCAATTCACGCTGCTTCACCCTGTTAAGCGTCATTTTTCCTGACTTTTGAAAGCCCTGAATCGCGCTACATATATACTCCTGGGCAATATCCACCATTGTCTCTCTATCCCTGAACGTGAGCACAATGCTCGCGTGGTTCCGTGATAGGTAAATGTTTTTAGACTGGGTAAACTGCTGGAACGAGGCCAAGATGGTTTGAAGCGTAAGCCAGGCGGTGCGCAGAATAAAGGCCAGAACGCCAAGCACCGCAAACATGATTAAAGTAGACTGGAGTTGGTAAAGAGTGGACGCGGCCGCAGCCAGCTCGCCTGGCGATGCTGATGTTTGGAAATGAAAAGTTACCATTTTAGGATGGCCCAGAGAAAAAAAATGGCACGCAGAGTCATGAAAGTTGTAGTTCAAGGAAGATCGATGGCGAGGACAGGATGATTGACTGATAATGAGCTATAGACCAGGGGGATCCAGTCCAATTTATGGGCTCCAAACAACCCATTGTGCTTGAGTTCATAAATAGAACTCGTTACAAACAAGGATATCTTTGCGATGAAAAATTTAAAAGTCACTCGCTAACCTCCGTTTAAATGAAGTCCCGCAGCGACCAGCTGAGAGGTTATTGTCTGGCATCTCTCGTTAATGCAAGGCTCAGAATACACGAGCGTAGCAATTATACACGAGAAATCTAGGATTTGTAACGTCATATTCAATATTCGTATCAACATTCTAAAGTCCCTATATATAGGTTGTTGAAAGAAAAATTTATATTCCATGAGATCTCGTTATCTCTATACGACGACCAAAATCGGTCAAGATTTCAACAAAATCACAAAACCGTTTTTATCCGATTTTTGACATTTTACTAGAAACAGAATGATGAAAAAAAAATCTGATTAAAATATCTCTCATGGTACTTGTACACGATCTATACACTCGCCACAATCTCAGCTGCCTTCTGCAAACTGTCAACCATCCGCTGACACTCCTTGCGACGCGTGACTGTGAACTCGCTTTCCTTCAGCAACTCTTCAACTTGGTCCGCCTGGTACAGCTTGCTCAGCAGCTCGGTCTGGATCTCTTCTTTGGACTGCTTGACTAGGTTCAACATCACAGCCTTGGGAACCATGTCAATCATGGTGCGCTTCACGATGTTAAAGTAAGACGAAATTAGCAACTTGATGACTTCTGTCTCCATGGTTTCGCGCTCGGACAGGGTGGCGGAGGCTTTGAGAACGGCAGGTGGAGCTTCCATGGCAGCTAGCTTCTTTTTGCTTTTGGACGAAAAAAAGCTTCCAAAAAACCCATTTGCATTGTTGGCATCGGGAAGGCTGGGAGAAGTCGGTGCTGCAGGAATAGGTTTGCCAGTCTTGGGGTTGACTTGAGCCGCAGGGGTAGGATGCATCTTTTGCTCCACAATAGCCATGGCTCTATGGCCGTTCAGGAAATCAGGATGCCCAGTATTGACATAACTAGCCTCCATGTTTACAAGATCAGAAACCAATGTATTTGTAGGATTCAGCTTGGCTCGCAAAAAGGCAACGACGCTCTCATTAAGTTGTTCTTTGAGATTGGGGTACCGCTTGTAAATGGGCTTCTGCAAGATTTGACTCAGAATTCGCACAAGTTCATCATATACCAGAGACACACACTTCAAGCTTGGCTCTTCAAATCGCTTAATTTGCTGCTTCACAATGACTTCAAATGCTTCAGTGCCCACGAAAAGTGCAGGCGATGATCCAGACGAATTATACAAGATAGTTCGGATATCAACATCTTTCACCTGGTCGTAAGGATCGACGGCTTTGACACCATTAGAGTAGAGCTCATGGAAAACAAAGCTGATACGAGCACCTCCTGAAAGCTCAGACGTGCTGAGATCCTGGCTATTGCCATCTAAAATGGTGCGGTACTCGTTGGAGAGCTCTGTAATCAAGTTCAACACAATGTTAGATGGAGTGCCCATCAAGTCTCCTCCTCCCAGTTGTTGTAACTCAGCCTGATACTTGGCCAATGTAGTATGAATACGCCCTTTGATGTCCGGAAGGGTAGCTTTAATGTGGTGAAGAAGAATCATGTTCAACTTGCGAGCTAGGAATGGAGTACCACAGTATTGAGCTTTAGCCCGGTATGATGGATGATTCTCAAAAAAGGCCCGCTCAGCTTCAATGGCAGTCTTGATTTGCTTGTTAGTCTCAATATCCTTCTGACCACGATTGATGACAGGGACGTATCCATATCTTAATGGAATAACTCTACCAGCAAGAATATCGACAACATCAGTACCTGGGTCCATGAGATCAATCTTGGTAAGAACACCAATAGTACGAGATCCTTCAGGGTCGACTTCCCTCGCAAGTTTCAAGCCGTCAGAGTTTGCAAGATCCGTATTAGCAGCAGTAACAGACAGAATGATAGCATTAGGCTTGCTGATAAATTTCAAGACCATATCTCGGATCAAGCGCTCAATATCTCGAGGCTGATCACCCACTGGCACCTTTGTAAGCCCTGGCAAATCCACCAGAGTCAAAGTGAGCACATTCGGAGAAAAAATACGCAAGTTGATAGGAACTGGCGAGATTCCTGTGTTGGATCCCGCAACATTGTCCGTTTCACGCACAATCTCCTTTCTAATCTCGTCAAAGTTGTGAAACTTTTTGCCGGGCAAATGCAGAAATTCACCCCACTCATCGGGGTTAGTGCCATCTTTGCTCTCTTCAGCTGGCTTGTCTGAGCTGGCTCGGCGGTTGGTGAGCTGCAAGACCAATGGGCGTCTGGTCACAATACCTGTACCTCTAGGCAAAAAGTCTCTGCCGACGATATTCTCAAGCACTGAGCTTTTTCCGCTGGACTGAGAGCCCACAACCGTAATCTGGGGCAGATCAATGGGATTTTGATTGTTTCCTAAGCTTGCAAAAGCATCCTAGGTTATTAGCCATAGTTCAGGAATATCAATGTGCTGGACGCCTCACTTACTTGAAGCTTGTTGACTGTACTGATCAGATTCTGATCCATGGTTAAGATTCTTGCTAATACACTCTTTTATACCGCTTCTCTGGTTTCTTTCTGTTCTATAGGTTTCCAAAATTTTTCTGATGCTGAATTCCACATGAACCCGATTTTCCAGTCGTTTTGATTCAGGAAAGCTGAGGAGGGCGATGTGTAAGTGTGAAGAAACTAGGAGTGTTTACGTTTACACGTAGTCTGACGCTAAATGAGGGCCAACATAAGTTACCCTACCATATCCTTATCTCGATACATTTTGTAACATTCGCTCACAAAGCCTTGTACGAACTACAATCCCTATAGTTAAATGAATAGAAATGATATCAACAATTAATACGACCTATTCAACTCTTACATGTAACGATTCTTGAGTAAAACAAGTTTTCTTAATCCCAGCCATCACTATCTTCGTCATCACTCTGCGATACCTTGTTCTTGCGCTTGCTTAATGCTACAGAAAGGGCATCAGCAAGGTTGGCAGGCTGGCCGGGAGCTCCACCAGCAGGTGCAGGAGGTGCCTGGTTCTTAGCTTCCATCAAGAGAGCACTAGGCTTATCTAGCTGAGATTTATCAACCTTCTTAAGAGTGCCAATACCAGCACCTCGAATTGAAGCCATCAATGCGTCTCTACCACCATCAACTTGAGGAAGTGGAGGCGGTGCGCCACCCATTGGAGGAGCTCCCATTGGGGGAGGTGGCGGAGGCGCAGGTGGACCACCGCCAAAGGAAGAAGGTGGTGGCGGAGGAGCAGGAGGGGCTCCGCCAAAGATTGGATGCGGAGGAGCAGGAGGGGCTCCGCCAAAGGTTGGAGGCGGAGGAGGAGGAGGGGCTCCGCCAAAGGTTGGAGGCGGAGGAGGAGGAGGAGCGGGCGGCGCGCCTCCAAAATTTGGATGCGGTGGAGGTGGAGCAGGTGGTCCAGTAGTAGGTAAAGGAGGAGGGGCACTTTGGGGAAGTGGAGGTGGTGGTGGAGCAGATGTCTGCGGCGGAGTGTAACTCAGGGTCTTTGGAGGTGGAGGAGGGATGTAAGGGCTAGCTGGTGGAGCAGCTGAGGTAACAGGTGGAGGAGGTGGTGGTGGTGCAGTTCCATATGAAGCAGGAGTCGCACCGTAGGGCGAAGGTGGTGCCCCATAGGGTGAAGGAGGTGCCCCATAGGAAGAAGGAGGGACAGGGGGACTAGTGGCATAAGGACTAGGGGCTGGCGGAACAGGAGGACTGGCGGTATATGGAGAAGCACCATAGGGAGCGGGGCTTGGCTGTGAGATAGAACCTCGCGGAGGAGGAGGAGGAGGAGGAGGGCCAGCTGCACCTCTTTGGGGAGGTGGCGGAGGAGGAGTAGCACTCGGGGCTGACACAGAAGGTCGTTGAGGAGGAGGTGGTGGAGGAACTGGTGCACCAGCTGCACCTCTTTGGGGAGGTGGAGGGGGGACAAATGAAGATGGAGGCGTATATGCACTGTAGGGAGATGCAGATGGTGGAGGAGTGCCAAATTGAGGCGCATAGTCACCAGTGGCCGGAAGACGGGGAGGGAGCGAAGGTGGAAGGGGGACAGGGCGAGACGCATACGCATCAGGTGCAGCAGGGGGTCCTCTTCCCGGTAATGGTGGAAGAGGTGGACCATTTGGGCCACGAGCAGGAAGAGTGGGAATTCCTGGAACAGGTCTTCCTAGTGCTGGAGCTTGGGGAGGTGCAGGAGGAGGTGCAGTGGAAGCAGGTGCACCCCCTGGCCTAGGAACTTGGGATCCAATGAATGGCATGGGAGGAGGTACCCTGTGAGATGATGGTAAAGCAGGTGAGGATGGGATTGACGAATCAGAACTGGCAGGGGATTCTTTGGGCGGTTCTGGGGGAGGAGAAGGTGACGAATCATACTTGCTCAAATCCGGAGTTGTCGTAGGCGCATTTTGAGCAACAGGAGGGAGGGATCGTCTGTTCGATGCAGATGAGGCAGGGCTTAATGACGCAGTAGCTGGAGCACCAGAAGGGGGAGGGGGTGGTGGTGGTGGTGCTTTGTTACGACGCATCGAAGAGTGGGAATCAGAATTCGCACTTCCAACACTAGCCACAGATACAGTTGAATTGATGGTGGAAGATCTAACTCTCGGCTGCTTGGTGCTACGAGGAATAGGTGGTTCTAACCCAACAAGAGGGCCACCTTGCTGTCGAATATATTCTTTGATGAATTCACGGTTTTCAGCAATCATCTCCTCAGTAATTCCTTGACTAGCCAGCTCGGCATAGAGGGGTCGCCATTCCTCAGGAGGCTGATCGTCATAATACACGGGACCCAAGTCCAAATGGATTCTGCGGCGAGAGTTAGAGGGATCTCCACGGGGTCCGGGGGCTGCGGGGGCTTCTGGTTCCTTCTTGAGCGCAATTGCTGCCTTATTGCTCAGAGTAGCCTTGGAAGCATTTTTCTCCTTGTGCTGAACTTTTTTCAGAAAGCGGCTAGCTTCAGATTCGTCTTCAAACAAAAGTCCGCCGTAGCAATCTTCCAGTTCAAAGGAGTGAAAGAACGATCGGTCTTGGTTATATTGAAAATCGATATATAACTCTTGATCCCAAATAACGCCTCGCTGACCCTAGGTCAAAGTTAGTCGCATTGAAAACGCAAACGTAAAACCAAATTGCACTATTCCTACCTGAATGTCAACCATCTTTAGAAAGAAAGAATGGCCAACGAGGTCGTCCACTAGTGCCACAGCACCAGAAAGCCCTGTGTATTTCCATACTTGAGGATCTGGATAGGCAATGTAAAGACGGGCGACGGTCGCATCAACAATCTTGTTGGAGGCTTTTGGAATCGCTCGTTTGACCTTTTCTTTATCAGCAGTTAATAGTATTCCCATTAGAAATATTACTACTCCTACTAGTACAACTGAATGTTAAGAGAGGTATTGGAAAAAGGTATCTAATATCTTTGATCGAAAGCCAGTGTTTTAGCATTCAATGCTGCCAAAACAGTCGTGGTTTGCCTTCGTGGAGTGGGTAGAATGGAACAAGTTGGCAGTAGGTGAAGCAAAAATGGCTGAGTTTCATAGAAATTTAGGTGTCGTCTAAATTAATATATAGTAGTACCCTTAACCTGAGCTCTATGGAAGGCAATATATTACAGTGCTGGGTTTAGGGTTTTTGAGTCAGAAAGAACTCGTCACATGATTCATCCAGCTTTTGTGATACCAGATTGACCTTGGACCATATTGATCCAGCAGTAGCTTGAAAAAAGCTGCCTTTTCAAATAAACCAAAGGAGTAGTAAATGCTGAAACTGCAATCTAGAAATTCAAGTATTAATTAAGAACGTGAATGTAAATGATACTGGTATAAACCCCCATGGTGGAGGCAGTATCAATCTTTCAAGAGATCTCTATATGCTCAATGATCACCAAATAGATTAAAATAGAATAAATAGAACTAAATAATATAGGAAAAATATCAATTATTTAAAGCACACTAAGGACAAAAGTGGGCAATTTTTTAAGCCATAATAAGAGCCATCATCAAGCCAGTTATCAAGAGACAAGGTAAGCTGTTTCTTATAGCTCCGTTTGCTTGAGCAACCCCAGTGGGCTGCACAACTGGTGAGTTGGGATTGACAGGAACCACAACCGAGGGAGCAGGTGCCGAGGAAGCAGGTGGCACAACTACTGAAGATGTAGGCTGAACAACAGTAATCGGTGTTGGAGCAGGAGTGTACACAACAGTATAAGTTCGGACAATTTCGGTGACAGAAGCAGTGGTACTTTCCACAATAATAGGGAGACTGTTAGTGTAAGTAAAGGTGCAGATAACTGGAGCAAGGAAGTTAGGTTGCACAGTGACGGTTGCGACAGGACAAGTAGTGATAGTCTTTACAATATTAGTTACAACGACAACACCACTAACCACGGCTGAACTTGGTTTGGTCAATGTCAACGTTGTTGTTACAGTACCTGGAACAACAATCACAGTAGGGACGGTCACCGTGGTGACTGGAACCACAGGGCACGTTGTAATAGTCTTGGTTACAACAGTCTCAGTGGTCTTACCAGAAATAACACAAGGAACTGTCTCAGTAACTGTTAAAATGACAGTTACTGACTTTTTAGGGGTAGGAGGAGTAGTGGGAGTGCTAGGAATAGTAATAGTGGTGGAAATGCATTCAAAAACCACGGTAGTAACAGTAGCTAAGCTAGGCTTGCCATCCTTAGAAGAAGGGACAGTTAAAGTTACAGTCTTGGTAATGGCATTGGCACAAGAAGCGGTTGGGGTAGTAGAAATTGCTGGAGTGGTAGGAGTTGTTGAAGTGGTAGAGATGGTAGTTGTAGTAGGTGTAGTAGATGTAGTAGTGGTGATGGGGCTAGTTGGAGTGGTGGAAGTAGTGGGAGTGGAAGGGGTGGTAGTTGTAGTAGGGGTAATAGAGGTAGTAGGAGTAGTAGAGGTGGTAGTGGTGGTAGTGGTAGTGGGGGTAGTAGTGGTAGTAGAGGTAGTAGAGCTGGTAGAGCTGGTAGAGCTGGTAGAGCTGGTAGAGCTGGTAGTGGTAGTGGGGGTAGTAGTGGTAGTGGGAGTAGTCGAGGTAGTCGAGGTAGTAGAGCTGGTAGAGCTAGTAGAGCTGGTAGAGCTAGTAGAGCTGGTAGAGCTAGTAGAGCTGGTAGAGCTAGTAGAGCTGGTAGAGCTGGTAGAGCTGGTAGAGCTGGTAGAGCTGGTAGAGCTGGTAGAGCTGGTAGAGCTGGTAGAGCTGGTAGAGCTGGTAGAGCTGGTAGAGCTGGTAGAGCTGGTAGAGCTAGTAGAGCTAGTAGAGCTGGTAGAGCTAGTCGAGGTAGTGGAGCTAGTAGAGCTGGTAGAGCTAGTCGAGGTAGTCGAAGTTGTAGAGGTAGTAGAGGTAGTAGGGGGACTAGGAGTCGTTGGCTTCTTCCAGCAGATTGTGGGAGAAACGTTTCCAGTAGAGCAACCAGTCTTATAGTCTTGACTATTATATCCTCCTTGTCTAAAATCGTACTGAAAGTTAATTTCTGGAGCACAGAGCATATCACCAACCTCGATTGGAACCACTTGATAAGTTCTGAGAAAGTCAAACATATTTCCATTGAACTTTTGTCCAGGTTTGATATTGTCAGAAAAGAGGATGTCTTGAGGACTAGGCTCAGTTTTTTTCAACTCGAAAACAGATGAATCAGTAAGACCCAGAAAGTCATCCAATGTAACATGATAAGTCACCTGCCAGGTATCGCCAATCTGCTCAACTTTTTGAGCCGTGACATTTCCTTTAGGAGTAGACTGTAAAAAAAACTGCGGCCAATTTTGACAATAAGTGAAAAAAGGCACTTCTGCAGCGGACACATGTCCTACAGTAGCAATAGAAGTTGCAAGAAGAGACGCTATTTTAACCATGATTGTTTAAACACCCAGAGGAAGGTACTCAATGTGTGTCTAGTAAAAAAATTTAACAATTGAATGAGGATGAAGAATAAAAAATTATTTATTTTCCAAGGTATTTTAGAATTATTTATACTTTTTCTTTAGGGTTCTCAATAGCAGGAATAGATTGCTTTTTTTTACTCTTCTATTGATGATGTCCAAGTAGTGCATGTTTAGCTGAAGTCTGAGATAATATGCTTCACTCAAAATAGAGAGAGAGAAAAAAAGCAATAAGCATTTCTCTTTTTTTTTTCTATATATATTCCCATGTCAAAAAGCAAAAAGCATTTTTCCCTCCTTTTCTCTATATTAATTCATGTCATTTCGGCATATGAGAACTATCTCATCTTGAATAATTTGTTTTTTGATTACTGGTTGGAACCTTTCTCGAAGATCTGCATTTATCATAGATCTAAAAAAAAGAAATGTAGACATCATAATTTCTTATGGAAAAGAAATTATGGTGTCTTGCAACAATTTTCTTTTCCCTTTCTCATCTCATGGAAATCAGGCAAGTGGCCAAACAAACAGCACCCTTTCAGTATGCGAGTTTTGTTGTGATTTTTGCTTGCCAACCTGTTCTTACTATCTCCAAGACTTGTAGTGGTGATACTTTTTGGAACTAGCCTCATCATAGTCTTATTATCGTTACGAAATTTTCAACTACGCCGGGCCCGGAGTCGTCAGTCAACTTTTATTACAGCATGGGTCAAAAACATGTTTAGACATTAGTTTATAATCCACATTTTAATTAATTGAAAGTATCAAGAAAAGATTCTGATATCTTAATCGTTTTTCATTTTTCTTCCTGTCCCATTAGTAAATGGGATACGGGGAAAAGTACGCATTTCTGGAGACAGTCTTTGATGGTAACTCTTCATCTAAAATTTAAAGCTCAGGTTTTGAGCTAGATAGAGCAATGAAATTTGTGAAAATAAGGCTCAAGTATTCCAACCTGTCAATTGACTGAAATAGGTTTGTATAAAATCTCAAATTAGGGTCTATTGACGGGACAATGCTTCTGCACAAGCATCTCTAGATGTTACAAAATAAACCTTTGTGTTGCAGCTGAATAGAAGCAAGTGCATACTAATCTACCATCTAGCATTGGACAACCGCATATAATAAAATTACGCCAGTTGTGACCTTACTTGATTTGAAGTTCATTTGAATGTATCCTTTTTGCTCTCACCTACTCTGTAGAGAAACAAATCAGTTTGATTTTCAAGTAAAAATGCTTGACTTGTTTAGAATTTTATTTACTTGAAAAGCCACCATTTTTCTGTGTTGTGTGCAAAGTACTTCTAGGGACGACACAGCTTGTTATATATTAGAGAAATAATAATAATTGAATGTATGAACTGGGCCCAAGTTTTTGGCTTGCTTTTGTTTTTCTGAGAAAAATGTATAGGAATTAAAGGAAATTTTTAATTTTTTTTTTCAACAGATTTTGTGCTCCAGTGGGTCGAAGAGATGAAAACAATTCTCAACTGATCCTTAAATGACTGTTACTTGTATCAAAAAAATTCTTGCAGATCAATTTGCTAGCTATTTGAATTGATTTAGAACTGTGAGGATTGATTTTAGATCATTTTGAAATGTCTCTAGCGTTCAGTCTCGGAGCGAGAGAAAATAATCTGGATAGCTTATATAACTGTCAAATAGAGTTTAGACAGAAAAGGAAATTTTTGCCTTGAATTTTGTCAAGCGAGAACACTATCATAGAAGGAGTTATCATGAGATGGCTTTCTAAATGCTTCCATTTTGATTACGCTGAAGACGTTTACCCATACTATCTATTTGACCCTGAGCATCAAGCCGGCCAGCCCCAGACTTCAAACCGAACCTTCAATGTAGAGACTATATATAGTGAAATCTAGATCTACAATCTGTCATACCTTACCCTAATTGAGATGTATACCAGATTAACTCTAGCTGTGTACTAAGCCCACCATGCTAAGTGGAAAAAATTGGCTTCGCTTATCAGCGCTATCTCTACACTATGCGTACGTGCACTTTGAGTTACTGATTCTTGTTTTCGTCTCTTTAGCTATCACTTTAAAAAGCCTTGACTTGTTTTTTGAGCCAAGTAGTGAAAGTCACTCTGGTTTACTCTGGTAATAGCAAAAAACAATAAAAAAAATCTACAATGAGCACAGCTGGTAGGATAGACTGCTAAAGCCAAAAAATCTTTCTGCTTCACTCGTGTTGCTGGGGCTTGCCAAAAATACCTGTAGCAGTCGTCAGTTTAAGGCAGATAGATCGTTGATGCTCCCTCTAGGAAAACTTAAAATGGTTTCAAGCAATGGCTTCAACAAATCTAAAAAGAAAACGGTTCTTCACTTTAAGCGGCATTCTTTCCTTCCAGAAAAAGTTTATTCTTGAAAAATGTCAAATAGTTGTGGTTCAAGTTGCCGTTTGCTATAAGTTGGAATAATGTATTGCATGAATAACCATGACTCAAGATGAAAAAAAAAAAAAAAAAAAAAAAAAAAAAAAAAAAAAAAAAAAAAAAAAAAAAAAAAAAAAAAAAAAAAAAAAAAAAAAAAAAAAAAAAAAAAAAAAAAAAAAAAAAAAAAAAAAAAAAAAAAAAAAAAAAAAAAAAAAAAAAAAAAAAAAAAAAAAAAAAAGGCGCTTTTCTGTTAATGGTGAAAGAAATAGTTCAAGAAATCATTTTGTGTGGGAAGCAATACGACAAGCCTACTTTAATCAACGCTCATGACCTGCAACTGGAGAAAGCTTGATGTTGGACATGTGAACTCAATATTCTAGAAAACATTATACATTCACCTTGGGGCGGCTTTTCTGGTAAAGCCTATTTTTTATTATTTTTAATTTTGAAAGTTTGTTCGAGCAGTTGTTTCACAGCTTTTCAATGAAAACTTGAAAAATGTTCAATCAATTGAGGCTCTCATTTATTGCCCTAATAGTAAAAGAATTAAGTTGCAGAAGGGATTCATGATTTGGAATTGTAATAAAGCTTTAGAAAAAAAAATCAATGTATCTGTCAGTCTACTTGTTTGTAAACTGTTGATTATTGATGGCGGCAAACTGATTAAAAAAAAAATATTAGGGTTCATAGTGATGTAATTTTACATCAGTGGTCTTGCACATATGACTACACTGGTATTCAACTATAATTGCTTAGCGAGATGCCATATGTCCTGGCCATGGACTACCCAGGTGAGTTTAACCACTTGCGTTTGTGATTGTAATTGTGCATACGTCATGGAGTTTCTTGCTTCCAGATTTTCAAGATTTGTGAAGCCTCCGCTATGCATCATTACTTAACTATGACCGACTAAAGGCACTATTCAACCTTGTTCGTACGCTTGGAATCCTTCTCAGTTAAATCAATCTACTCTGTGTTAAAATTGATATATTTTTCGTCACTATTGCCTCATCAAGCTTCAGAAAAGTTAAATTCCATCAAGTCCAACCCTCATGGGGCAATTTCAAATTGTTTTCTCAACAAAGATCAACAAGTAGAGGAAATCATACATTTTCTTGGGTATTACTAGTCGGATTCTTTTTTTTTTTTTTTTTTTTTTTTTTTTTTTTTTTTTGACAACGTTTGCAATTAGTTGCAAAATGAATGGCTTTTCTGATTCATACCATGCTATGAATGGGTATATGTACTACTTTGTTCAAAACTAATAGTGTTGATAAAAACCACTTGGGCAATTCTGCTTAATATTATCATCAATACAATTGTCAAATCCTTTTCTCAGGGTATGATTTCTTTACTCATTTTTTTATTGATTGCCAAGATACCCATAAGCATGATTTATTTAGTGAAACCAAACTTACCCAGTGCTCTTATTAATCACTTGAATTCATTGCTTGATCCATGACGACTCTTGACGAGGTGAGCACAAAAAAGGATATAGGTTAGTTCTCACTAAATTGTGCCATGAAAATTTGCCATTTTTGCTAATTACTATACTTCACAAACTATTCCAGCAAAGAAATAGACATATTCACCCACTTTGACTTGTGCTCATGCGGAAACAAAAAGAAAAAATAAAATAATAAAAAAAAAAAAGAGCGCGGCTTGCAGGAAGTTATATATATATATGCTGTCGCATGGACCATATAAACTTTATGAATGTAGTCCCGACTATCACATTTCTTTTTTTTATTTTATAGATCTATGATTTACCGCTGAACTTTAATTTTGTGATACCGATAGGTAACCATTGGATCTGGCATGCATGTGAATAAATATATAGAACAATTCTACTTCAGCACCACAGAAAAAAACCCAGCCAGCGAAAACAGTGCCATAATACACAACACCAGGGACAAAAACCACTTAAGATATTCAAATGCTGTAGTAGGGCTAACCTTTTATTGTCAAGTTTTAAACTTCAATCATTAGACTAGGCCTCAGCTCATGATACTATTGTGCTTCATCTCAAGAAATACCATTCAAATAAGACTCATTTCAAGAAATCCACAGCAAAGGTAACCACGGTTATCTATGTCAGAGTTATGATTTCCTTTCCATATTTTGTATACTTAATTGTTCAAGATTGTTTGTTACAAGAGACTCTGGTAATTTGAAAAAAGACTGTGCTTAATGCAGAATGCCGCACTCTACATAATCAATTGCATTTACAGATTTTTATAGATTCATAGAACTTGATTCAAATTCAAATGATTCATGATCATCAATCGATGAAAAAAATAGACTAAAACTGAAGGCTGGGTTCAAACTCTTGAGTATTTGAGTACTGCTGCTTTCATGAACTGTACTTTGTCAATGCTGTAGGCTAATAAAAGACAAGTTCTATAAGCTATATTGGCCACAATTTCAAATAGAGCAAAGTGATTTCAAATGAACATAATATCATTTGGTCTGCAGGGAAACACGATTGAAATTGCTTGCTCATTGCTCATACTTATGTAGCTCATGTCATATCACTTGTTTGTTCTTGAACCCTCAAGGATAAACAAAATTGGGACATCAAAGGGCCTGAGTGGAACTACAAACAGTTGAGTTACAGTTTTCACTGGTATACGTTGAGAGTCAACTCTAAGGCGAAGTCGGTGAGCTCCAAAGTTACCAAATTAAGGAGTTATTTGTATACCAGCCTTCCCGTCTGTACCGTATACAATCAAACAAAACATAGTTAGCTCTATTGTGAAGATGACATTTGAGAAACTCTTACCATTGTCAATTCCCATAGCCAAATAATATTTTTGATGATACACAGTGAAATCAGAGCTCACAGTGCAAGTTTTTTAAGTAATAGAATAATCCTTTTTAGAAAAACTAACCTTTGGGAAGTAAACATCCAAGCTGGATAGTACCTGTTTTCAGGTTTCGCAAGCCTTCTATCTCTGTTAGACTTCTGACTTTCACTTTTCTTTATACTCATGATGTCACTATGGGCTGAATCGCTCCTGCCATTACAAAACTGGCGATGAAAGCGACAGTTTTGTACAATGAGACTCCATGTCTATGCCCTCTATGTTCTGTTTCTGGAAAACCTTGCAATTTTGCCAACTTGATAAAAACCTTGCCAAGGGTGATAGGAAAGACCCACTTTAACGCTTTTTTGTGGCCCAGGCATTCTTAGTTTCCCCATCGCTCCCCTGTGATTAGGCACTAGCTACTGCATGGCTCCAAGATCCATCCATCTAAAGTGCAAAGTCGTTTTTGATATCTACCGATTTCAATATATATATATCTTTTGCGTATAAAATATAACTCAATTGATGCAAAGTCAATGCAAGCAACAATAAGATGCATTTTAGAGTCTCATCTGGAGCATGCAGCTTCACTCGGATATCATATACATATATATATGGAAGAATAAACACATTTTATGGTGTTACGGACATCTTAAAATTCATGTACTTGAGTGCAAAGTAGTCCTATACAAAGGTGTGCGATACTTGGAAGCCCAAGCGCATGCATTTCTTATAATGATGTGATATTTCTGGACCATGGCAGCTGTCGTAACCTTAAGTATACTCAACCTTATCTGGTATATTTGCGCTATACATGGTAAGGTTTTTACCGAGGATGCCATCTTTTGCTCTAGCGCTGGTTAAATTTACGACTTCAAGCTTAGGCACAAACCACGAACCCTTTCTAAGCTTGTTAAAGTTAGCATCTGTCTAGAGATCCACGTAGAAAAGACTTGAACAGGAAATCTGCATAGAAAGTCCGAACTTGATTAGTAGTTCCACTTTTAGATTTCAGATACGCGTAACACTTTTCATAACCCTGCAGTTAAGTGGCTGACAACCGAATTTCGAGAAACCAACATTTAGTCAGCCAGCCTGTTGAAAACCTATAGACTGACGAACAAATATATATCTTGTATTATTAATAGGAATTACTACAATAGTTATTCCGTGGAAGTTAGTACTTAGGCGCATCACTTTGGGTACATGTATATCGAGCAGTTTCACAGCCATCAGCAGACACAGACTGATGGAATCAATTGGATTTTGAATTGGTCTAGTAAATGACTCTTGGGTTGGGTGGTAATTAAACCTGTTTTCATCGCGCACATGTAGGATCCTTTGATTTTTGTTTGATTCTTTATATAATTTTTATCGCGCGTACAGCTACACCTAAGACCAAAAGGGTCAGCTTGGTGGCGGCACTCTTGCTAGCGCTTTAAATTCATCAAACCTGTTAGAATGTCTCAAATAATATGGAGGTGCTATATATGTAGTGTTCACCAACCGAGGCAGCGCAACTGGACTATTGCCATCAATTATAGCTGGCTGCTATTTCGATAACACTTCTATATCATTGTTCATATATATGTCTTCCACTGACGACTAAGCTATAAGCCGGGGAATGATGTTAAGCCGCTTGAAGCGCAAATTGTGCGCGAGCCTTATTGAAATCATTCTTCTTGCACTGACATAAGGTCTGGTGCAGCCTAGCTAAGATTACACAATGTTTAGAGGAGCTCAAAGAATGGTCCTAAGCCTATAGTTCAATCAAGTGTTAAAGTATACAGCAATATTTAAAGAATATCGTAGCCTTAATCAAAAGGTCCACTCAACTAATACCAAGCGTCTAATGTAAAAGTTGACGCAAGTAGTTGAGCTTTGAGGAGAGTTGTAGTCCACCTCTGGATTTTGGTATTTCAAATATCAGATTGATCTCAGCCTTCACCCTTCATGGCACAGTTCAAAGTACTGTCCTGAGATAGACGAGAGATCTATGTCTATGAGAACTATAATTATACTAGCGACACTGAAACTAAGTCAAAACTGGCATATATGCCTAGACTGGAATTATGCTACATCTGGAATATTTACCCTGGTTTGCTTGGCTTAGTAAAAATCATTTGGTCTGTACTCAAGACGCGAAAAGTTAGCCTTAGCCAAAAACAAATGATAGCGTTATATCCTAACTACATTTCCAAGAAAAATAGGCGAGCTCATCCAAAATACCGATTCAACAATCTTCTGCGAATGCATCCCTTTGAAGTATACGACTACTTCTGCAGAGTGGGTTGTCGCTGGGTGCTGAGAGGTGTGCGTGGGCTGGTGAACCAACCCCGCTGTTGCGGCTGTTGCCAGATTATCATGCATGTAACCCATTTCATTTGATTGTGTTCAGACCTGTCACTGAGTAAGCTAAGTACTATCAGTTCAAGACGCGTAGCTCAAATTAATTTCGTAAAGAGTATTGATTCAAGTATAGCCAACTTTGGTGAATTATATATATAGAAAGCCATTTGAGCTGATAGTGAGAGTAGCTCTTTATTCAGATTCTTAATAAATATGGTGCCAGTCATTAGTTGCAACCACCAAGCTAAAAATCAATTAGTATTCGCGCTCATAGGCAAACAAGATGAGAAGATTCCGGCACTTCTAGATACTTACCTGCTCATTATGAGCCTCAATCGTATCACCATCATTGATATCCAACTATCATTGTTAGTACATGTGCAAAACCGACCCGAACAATGCAAAATTACTCACAGAAGCAGGAGTGTCTTGCTCACTGATACGTTCACCCTCATATAAGAACCGCAGGCCTCGCGCCTCCTTACCAGTTCGCTTGCAGAATGCATCAAAAACCTTCTTTAGGGCAGTCGACTTTTTGATTTTGAAGTAAACGTCTGTGGAGGAGTCGGTTACTTTGACATTGATATGTTCGGATTCAGGCTTAACTTCGGGAGCGTTGTCAGACATGTTTGATCAGTTGTAGAGCTTGTTATGCGTGGGAACGGCGATAAAAAATACGCGTTAGAAATGAGGATTTTGTTGTGAGGGATTCGGGCAAATGTTGAAGTGATGGGGGTTTTGTGTTTTTTTTTCGTATTTTGAGATTTCGTGGCATTACATCAGCACACCTGTTCCTGCGTAATTTATTGAGTTAAGTAGTAATTTTGAGACCAGTGCTATGAGTGTCAACAACAAGATGCTGCTGGTTCAGCTCTTGAAATCCTTGAAGTGGCGATATCACGGATCATATATCAAATGGTGCGGTATCATGTCTTATATAGCGGGATGGAAAAAAAATTTTGTCAAATTTGTCAATCTTTTTGAGCTTTGTGCCTGTGTGCTTTTGTAATCCAAATCTTTGAGATATAGCTACCCATGCCAAAGTTCTCAGTGGAATTGCCAAGTTCAATTGTGCTTCTGAAAGAAAATTAAGATATAACTTTATATAGTTCTAGTAAGTAATCCTTGGTTTTAAATCGATTCAGCAAAGAGGGGTATAATGTCAAACTAACTTCTCATTGAGAGGTCATACAACAGTAGCATGATGTATTTCATGATTAGAACCTGGCAGATTATTTATTCTTAATTTTACATGTGTATTTGGGTAACTTCTGGTTACTGAAAGATTGGCAAAATTTGCTACATTTTTTTAATTGATTCAACCAAGGATTATATTCTGATAGATGAATGACATGCATATGTAAGAAGCTTTTCTGAGCCCACTTTTCTTCTAAACATGCTTTGAAAAGACTTGTAATCTGACAACTCATTAAACTTTGGTATTTGATACTTATCATAAGTTTAGATATCATGAAACCTATGTGCAAAATTGATAATCAAGACTGAAGGTATTGAAGGAGAACGCAACTGGTTCATTTCTTGAATGAGCATAACCTTACACTCTTAACTTGGCATAGAAGTTAAAACAGTTGCAATAACTGAGGTTGATGGGTAGTTTTATGCAAATAGGAACAGCTCAGATCTCATGCAAACACCTCTTCCTCGAGGATCTGACTTGGTATGAGCAAATTAGCACAACAGATGCCGGCCGTTTGCAACTGAAGAAAAGTATAAAATTATGAGTTATCGACAGAAACGCATAGCATTTGGTTTTGAGGAAATAAGACCTTCTATCTTTTTGTTTATTCCAACTAGATTTAAGAACAAACCAAGAATTGGTTTGTTTTTTGCATATATCATTCGATTGAAAAATCCCATGGGAATTAATCTGGTTAACCAAAGTTTCTTGACGCAACTTTTCTGTAAAGAGTCCCGCATACTAACAAGATTATTCTTTCATACGCATCCTTAAACCTCAGTCACAACAAGTCTAGCAATTTTGGGTTCAATCTATTCAAAATGATTGGACTTGGTGTTATCCAACTGTGATTTATTTAGCTGACAGCCTCACCAAGTGCTCATTGATTTAACTACTTCCAAATCAATTAGTATTGTGCTTGGAATATTCAGAATGTATGACTCAAGTAGACCCCTAACTTACGTTGCGGGTAGTTGCAGAAATTATGGGAATGTGCAACAAAGCATGGAAGACAAAGAGAGTGTACACTACTACCTACATCCACGCACTAAATTTAAACTTGATGAAAGTCAACATTGCTTATATATATATATATATATATATATATATATAGTATATATTATATTATAAGTAAGGCTTGGTGGAGCATAACTGCAGCCCTCAAATAATATTCCAGCACAGACCAAATATTGTTTTTTAACAAACTAGAGAAGTTCGAGCTTGAGTCAAGACCATATTCTGCATTCACTCTGGCTCCTAGCGAATATTCTAAAGTAGTGCAATTGAAAGGATTTAGTTGAAATACAGTGACCATATCACAGCTATAGCAATGATATGCGCACAAATCTGGATTGGTTTAAAGTTCATGTAACCAGAATTCATTTTAAATATACAAAACTTTCTGAGCTCATCATAAGCCTGAACTCAGTCACTTAAAATAGTGGTAGAATTTCTTCCCGGGTCCTTCGTAATTCATGTAACCCCATTTGAAGAAACTTGTGTCACAATATTCAAGGCGTTCTGTATACTGTCACAGTTGCAGCACGTACTTTGAGACTGTAAAATGTATATATACCAGTCTCTTTGGCGTTTCTGAGAAATTGCCGAAAAAGGGTACTTTTGCGCCTGATGTTCACTTTGCAATGGCTTCTATTTTGAGTAAGTTTTGCTAGAGGTAAACTCTGAAGTCATAGAACCTGAATTATTATTGTTCATATGAAGACTTGCTTTAATCCGAGCCGAGTTAACTCACGATGAGCAAAAAGAAAAGCATTTATTTCTAAATTAGTTGAGATGCATCTACAGATATATCTGGTATCTCGATATCTCGTAAATTTTGGCTTCATATATATATATCTTATGATTGGTACTAAACAAATATATATGGAATAGCGGCATTTCTCAACATAGTTAGTTGAAAAACTGCGAGATGGCCGTATTTTCTCCATAATTTTAATTTATTTGCTTTTTTTCTGCCACTAAACTAATTATGGAAAGAACTTCTCTGATCAAACTTAGATGCGGCTCAACGAGCCAAACTTTATAAATTTCGTCAAAGCCCGAAGTCCTGGAAGTCTCTCATCAGACTCGAAAAACGCTTAGTGTCAAAAACCAGTCTAACTGAACTTTTTTTCATCTCTATCTTAATTAGAACGCATTCCCAAGCTAGTGTCACGATGCCCAAAGTATGGACCCTAACAGATGTATGGTACGTTGGGTGATTATCAAACTCAAGAAGCGAATATATACGCAGTTTTAGAACTGCCCATTAAGTAGGTTTTAGTCATTTCCACAAGGCCCTTAACCAAAAATGGTACGCAAATATTGCCCTTTTCACAACTTGATCACTCGGTATACCTTTAGCGCTCTATCCTAGAATGATGATGCAAAACTTGGGTACAAATTTACAAGAAATTACTGACAAGAACAGGAAATAGTAACTTCTGACATTTCTAGATATTCTCATCTTTGGAGGTTGCATTTGATGCTATTGCTAACTCATGTTTAAAAAGATTTTATCAGAATGGAATGTATAACTGAAGAGAAAGCTTTTGTTACATAGGTAATATGCTGTTGAGGTTAAGCGGAAGGTTGCATTCGTCTCGAAGTCAAGGAATTGAAAGAAAGTTTAACGGTGGTAAAATATCTTTAAACTGTTGATGATTGATGACTTGAATGAGCAAAACTATTGCATTATTACTCACTGTGTTTGAAAGTATTGCCTTCTAATGAATGAATCTAATGTTGAAACGATACTGAACAAACTTATAGTTCTGTTTTCAAAAGCCAAACTCTGCACATTTTGAAAAATTATAAAATCTACCAAGCACATATTGAAAATACAATAATGCTCAAGCGCTTGCTGGGGTACAAAGTGGATCCTGTCAAAGCTCAACTGTTGTCAGTGATCATAGAAGTTCACGCGGCGCAAAAGATTCTCTCAAGTAAAAACCAGAAAGTGTAATTTGCTATAGATAGCTTAATAGTGCTCTTGACTAGCGAGCATTTTCATTGCGGTGATTTTCTCTAATCTCAATCAGGCTTGATTTGAGCCTTACACACATTCCATGTCAGCATGCAACGTCGGCTTCGCGAGATACCATGTTACATAAATCATTTATATTTGATAAATAACAAGTATGGAAATAGTTTGTTATATTTCTAGAAGCCAATAAAGCTGGAAGTGATTGTTTCCATGGTTTGTCATTCAGATCCCCAAAACCGAGATCAGGTCATATTTTGTTCAATCTAGTACAAAGGCTGTTAAAACTCCGCTTCAGAATTTGATATTATGATATCAAAGTTTTGATAATAGCTTTAAATTTTTAATAATTGAAAGGAATGAACAGGATCAAGATTCGAACCAATCTAAAAAAAAACTGCCTCAAGCCGGATTTGAACCGACGATCTTGTCATTACGAGTGACACGCCTTACCACTTGGCCATTGAGGCAAACCTGTTCTCCGAGATATTCCTTGTTAGTCATCAACTCAACCACTCAAGCAATGATATCAGGGCTAGGGCAACATTTTTGTGCTCATGTCAGTCAGCTTTTCTGTGGTCAAAATCACCATGACATGAAACGAAAGACTAAAGTTAGATAACTGTAAGTACCTTTAAAAATTAAATAAACTTATTGGTTCAAGTTTGAAAATGGATATAGATTTTATGACCATTGTATTATCCTACTACTACGACTACTACTACTACTACCATTGCATTATGACATGGGATGTTGAATCGATCATCTATCTCGCAAAGGATTTCCCCAGATTGCTAAAACTATTGGTGCTTTATGGTGGTAAGTTAGATTTCCTCTGTGCATAGTTCAAATTAATGAGAAATCTAACGACGCCATTTCCTGCTTCAGAAGAATGAGGTCGTAACATTAGTTACTTACTGCTGCTGTCTGCTACTATATAGAATATGCCTTCTTCAATGTTAACTTTATAGGACATTAAATTGATTATCTATGTATCTAGCTTAATATTCATTCACTCTAAAATCTGTATCCAGCATTTGAATCAATTCACAAATCTGGAGCTGTTCTCAGCTAGAAAGTAGCCAAAAAGGAGCCTGGGACTACCACTTGAAGCAGCAATATGTATTTCCAAGTTTTTGCACAGTATTTTTTTTTTAATTGTTGGACTTTCTCTTGTTTTATGTAGAGCATTGAATGGTTGTTCTTCCCTTCAACTTTGAACACTTAAAAATGGAATATGAATGTATGTATTACGCTAGGCTCATACTTTTAAATATAATTTTTAACCAACCCATTGTATGTATAAACATGATGTGACTCCATATCCGCTTGAAATCATGACCTATTTTTCATCCTTACTTTTGGCAATTGCAAACCACATTCTAGTCTCTAAAGCCGTACTTTACTGATAGAATAGCTGAATAATCTCATTGTCCAGGCCAACAAAACATATTCTCTTTCTTGTGCCTTCCAAAAAAAGCTTGCAGTTGAGACACAAGTTTTTCTAGATTTATTTGAGCATTTGAGCTTATTGACCTTGGCAAATCTTGCCCCATGTACAATGTTTCATAGCCAACTTGATAGGAATTTGTACTGAAATGTGCTTTGAATTCTCATCTCTCATGGGAAACTCATCTATTTGTAAAGATTTTTTTTTCCTTCCAATGCAATACACCACTAAAAAAAATTGATATTCAATAGGAAACAATGATTTTCTACTTCTTAAATGTTTCTTGATTCAATCCTCGTTTTTAACGGGAACCAATACGGTGGACCCTTGCAATTGCCGTATTTCCTGAAAGCTTCTTCATTGGGAAGGTTTGTACGAAACCTTGTGAATTTCATGTCTTTGCGTTGGATTTACCTGGTAGATGTTGACAAAACAGATTGCATGAAATCCTTTGGAAAAATATTATAAAAGCATTGATGAATATCTAAATGTCATATTTTTATTCATCTCGAATTTGATTTTCATTAACTAATACTAAAAATGCAGCTTTTCAATACCTTCAGTGCTTTTTCTGCTTTTATTTCTCTTGCTGCTGCTAGACCTCAGGTTGGTGTGCCTTTTGGTCTCATTACCATTCGCTCAGGCACTGCTGTTCACAATGCTGGCTTGTCTGCTGATGCTTCCAACAATATCCAAATCGGCGGCTCCAATGAAAACTATCTTACGTTCAACTTTACTGAAGATTACCACATTACTTCCAATGGCTTGTTTTTGACTGTCGCAAATGGTCAATTTGTTTTGGGCACCAATCCCACTCTTTTCACCACTGATGACAATGACTATCTTATTTGCAACAATGACCCTACAGTTGGCTACCTTGCTGTTCGTGGCACTGATGGATTCATGCTCGATATTGTCAATCCTGCTCGTACTTATACCGTTCAAACTATTCCTGTTGCCCTTCGTGCGTTTTACCGCCCTCAGTCTTCCGATGCTCCTCTCAACACAAGCACACCTACTGCTGTGCCTACTCTTGCTCCTCAGAACATTTCTGTCACGCCCACTGGTTCTCCCAATCTCTCTACCTCGTGCGGTCCTCTTGAAAACTGCAATACCACTTTCACGGGTCTTCCTCAAGTTAATGCTGCTCAGCAAACTGCCTTGGGACTTGGAGCCCTTGTGGTAGGTGCAGCTGGAGCTCTTCTTCTTTAAGTTGACTCTGAATGTTTTGTTTGTCTTTAGCAAAAATGTAAACCCATAGCTCTAAATGCAAGAAAATTTTTCCTTTTGATTTCTTGAAAATATATGGACTGCCTAGAATTGTAAAATACGTGTCTCCAGAAGACTTCCTTGACAATAAATACTATTGTTAGGCGTACTTGTCACCCTTATTGATGCCCGATTGTCTTGGTGGTGGCACAAAGATTGCTCATACCCAACAGAAACAGATGGAAAGATGCCTGGCACCAAGAATCGGAGCAAACCTTTGAATAACTTACAATCTTGTTCCTATCATCTCCTCTTTCTCTTGATCTTCTGCCATGGCGTAGATCTGACAGGTGTTTGTGTCCCCCCTGCGAAAGCCCCATTTCTTCAATAGGAAGAATTGTCCATGCATACATGTTATCAGTATCTTTATCGGCATAGTAACGTTACCCTACCCGACCCTTAATTACTGGCATGTCGTGACGAACGAATCTTTCTCAGAGCACAATGAATTGAAGTTCGCGGACATGTCGACTCTGAGAACGTCTTTTCAAGGGTCCCATTCTCCTCTGATCTCATTAGATTGAGAGTTTAGTCTTTTGTTTCTATAGTTCATTGTGCAGTCTGGGCGAGAATGGTTCTGACAATCCTCATCTTTGTCATTGCCTCTCTCTGGCTACTCCACAGAGTGACTCGCCTGCTAAAAGTCTCTGCACCTCAATTGATCTCCACATTAGGTATTGATATTCCAACAGTCCCTAGCATTATCCTTGATGTTGTTACGTCTACGACAGTTCAGTTTCACTGGACGACTCCTGAGAAATCGGTGGCCAAGTATGTCTTCCACCTGAATGGGATAAAAGGTAAATACACTCCTCAGATATTCTTTTCTTACTAAGTCTTCTAGCCGGAGAAACCGATCTGCTAAGTGCTGCTGTTACGCTACAAGAGCTCAGTCCTAATACCCCTTATGTTTTGAATGTCGTTGCGGTTTCCTCTAATAATTATGGGTCTCATCCTTCTTCAATCAACTTTTTTACTCATCGACTTCAGGGCGAGTCCTTGCCATTTGACCCTCAGAAATTAATATTTTCAGGTATGTAAAGTCTTTTTAAAACTTCCCTTTTGGCTAATTGTTAGATTCTGCTCTAAACATTGCTGCGCTCAATGCGTCTGCCAGCCAGGCCAGGCTCAGATCAAAGATATACCCCTTAAACACTGGCGCATCTATCGGTTCTACAACTGGTGCCAGACTTGGGAAAAGTGATGGGAGTCGAGGTGCCCGTTCTAAAAATGATAACCAGAGATCCAACGACAAGTCTATTTATACCGTGGAATCGTTGGAGCTGGAAGTGGAGCTTATTCAAGCAGAATTGCGGGAAGCTATGGCACTCAAGGCAAGATCTGATGCCGAGTCTGCTATCATTGAGGAAACTGCACATAAAGAACTGGACTGTGCAAAGTCGAAACGAAAAACAGAAGATTTATCTCGAAGTCAGCTTAAAAGCGAAAGCAAAAATTTGGAAGATTCGAAACATCAACTTGATATTCAAAAGGTGAAGCTAGATAAGGCCAATAAACTCCGGTCTGCTGACTTGGACCGGAAAGCAAAAGAGAAGCAAAATTGGTCAAGTGATGCTCTATCTGCGAAAACCGAGCTGTCCAATGTTGAAAAATCCATCAGATCTATCAAGGAAAAAGGTCAACGTGATATCGCTGCTGCGAAAGAAGAGCTAGGAAAGATTCAAAGAGAGTCAGATGAACTGGAACTTGCTATTCAAGAGCTCTCTTCGTCAGTGAAACGCTTGGACCATGTCAAGTCTTTCTCCCTTGCTGCCTTAGCTCAAATGCATGATAATACAGACGAGGTTACTGGTGCTGTCAGTGATGTTTACGCAACTGAATTTCTTGAAAAGTCAGATGTCTACTCCAAGCTTAGAGATGCATTGAAAACAGATTTTGACTTTGCGAACAGTTTGGAAAAGGATTGGATCAAAACTCAAAAGGATCTCGAAACGCGATATCTGAGGGTGAATGTTATGTACAATGAGGCCAAGGAAGCCCATGACAAAGCGCTCCAAATGCATAATGTCTATGTTGGCAAAGATCAAGTCATTGAAGATGGAACTTCCGATATTAGACTTGTACCAACGACCTCAAACCATTCTGCAGGAAAACGACGTCGTAACCGGTCTCGCCGAGCTGTTAAGGCTAGGGCTAGCACTCCTTCGTTTCCGTCAACTTTCCCTCCTCCATCTGTTGAAGCTATACCTAGCTCCTTCCAAAATTCGTCTGTCAGCCCCTCGAGTGCAAAAAGCCAGCCTTCCCTTTCACCAGCTCTTTCTCCAGATTTGCTTTTCACTCCATTATCTTCATCAAGACATGTAGTTCCTCAACCTATAAACCCGCCAGCACTTTTGATAGACTCACAAATTTCGAGTTTCACTCAAGCTGGTGAGATTTATAGCCCTACTTCTTTGCTTCCATCTGATTTGCTTAAGGATGATATGGCTGAATCGAAAGATATATTTGGAAATGCGGTGAAGAATTTCATGCAAGATATGGACCCTTTCAATAATCCTGTTGACCAGCAGCCTAATACGGGGTCTGGAGGGGTCAATACCGATCTGCTTATTCCGTCGCTTGGAAGTTTCCTATCTCCGACTAACACCATATCAGCGAGAGATCAACTGCCTATCATGCCCCATCAAGTTTCTCCGCAAAGCAGTTTTAGTCATTTGATCCAGAGAGAAAATTCCATGTTTTCCAAGCCAGTGCAAATATCTTCTTCGCTTGCTCCTGAGTCTCCAGACTCATCAATTGAAGGACAATCCATTCTTGCGCCACCAGGAGAACTTGAGAAAAATCCATCAAAGGGAAAATTTAGCAATATGTTTTTTTTTGGCAAGGCGCGAAATAATCAAACGCGAAGCGTCTCGAGTCCTCAGGTAGAATCACAGGCGGGAGGGTCGCTATTTTTCAGAAAAGCGCGGCACAATGAGGTTGCAGTGGTGGACATGCTGTCACCGCCATTTGCTGGCGACATGGAATTTCGCCCGCGTAGTGGCAGTTTGAACAGTGTCAGTAGCCTGCAAATGTCTCTGGGTGAAAGCTTCACAGCGAGCGGCATTCTGAATGTTTGGGGAGAGAGTGCACCAAACAGGTCGGTCAACTCACTGGAACCCTCTCGATCGCACTTGAGTCACTTGAGTCATTTGAACACAGCAATCTCTCTCGAGAATAACTCTGCTGGTGTGAACGGAGTAGGAATTATTGGTAGCAACCATCTCAATGGATTCGACAGTCAACCCAGCATTGGCTGGTCGCCCTTTTCAAATACAAATCTGTCAGCAACACAGTTGATATCCAACGGGCCTAACATGGAAGATAAGCATTTGAAGGCTGCTTGGGATCATATGCCCAATGACACTATAATTCGTGTTCCAAGAGTTGAGAAGGAATCGGAACCTCCAGTAATTATTGTTGAGAACACGAGTCCAGAGGCTAGTGTTGAGAGCACGTCTCCACAGCCAAATAAGAGTCTCTTTTCAAAGCGCGCGATTGTGGGCCTGTTTACAAGTTCGGGCGACCAAAGCAGAGGTGTCTCACCTGGAAGTACGACTTTGGATGAGCAGGTTGAGTATTCAGGCTCAGTTAATGCGGCAGGTAGTGGCGAGGCAGACTCAAAGGATTATTATGCTGTTCCTGCCAAGGAGACCATTCTTCAAAAGAGTATTCGGACGTTCAGCGCTAGGAAATCGAGTACTCCGAGCGGTGGCAATGTGTTAAACCATGGAAAAGGCGGTGTAAATGGCTTGGAAGACAAGGCTGTAACTAATGGCAGCCCAGTGCCGAGCAAAGATATTGTGAGTTCGCCGACTACGAAATCCAAGTTCAACATGAGACGGCTTGGTATGTTCAGCAAAAAGGATTCGAAGGATTTGCCTTTGGACGCGCTGAGTGGAAAATCCGACTTCAAGGAGATTGTGGAAGAGCATGAGGACTATGCTGGGTTTGTTCCTAGCAGCGTGAGCACGTCTTGATTGTATCAAGTCTTGTGAATTTATTTATTTATTTTAGCTTTGTTTTTTCTTTCTTTTCTTTTCTTTGCTTCCTCTTTTTTTTTTTTTTTTTTTTTTTTTTTTTTTTTTTTTTTTTTATAAAGATTTTGTAACAATAATCCGTGAAATCAAAATGATTCAAACACTGCGTGTGGGGGTAAATTGCGTGAAATGATATATTCGTTAAAGCTTTGCTATTTTTACAATATTTACTGTTTAGACTCCTTCTGCAAGTACTTGGCAATGGTCAGGAGCTGAATGTTGGAAGTTCCTTCGTAGATGGCACCGATCTTGGCATCACGGTAGAACTTCTCAAGGGTCTCTTCACGGGTGAAGCCAACACCACCAACCCACTCGACGGCCTTAGAAGCGACGTTGCCAGCAACCTGAGAAGCGTAGAGCTTGGCATAAGCAGCCTCCTTGACGAAAGGCAAGCCAGCCTCCTTCATTCTAGCAGCGTTGTAGAGGAGCAGACGAGCAGCCTCGATCTCAACAGCAGCCTGTGCAAACTGGAACTGCATACCCTGGAAGTCACCAATGTACTGGCCGAACTGCTTACGGTCGTTGAAGCAGTAACCGGTGGACTTTTCAAAGGCACCCATGGCAAGACCAGTCATCTGAGCAGCGATACCAATGCGGCCTTCATTGAGGCACTCAATGGCAATCTTGTAACCCTTGCCGATTTCACCAAGAATATCCTCCTTCTTGACAACAACATCGTCAAAGTTGAGCACACAGGTGGAAGAGGCACGGATACCAAGCTTCTTCTCCTTCTTGGCAATGGAGAAGCCAGGAGTGTCCTTCTTGACGACGAAGCAGGTAATGCCCTTGTAGCCAGCAGAGGGATCAGCATTGGCAAAAACGAGGAAAATGCCAGCCTCCTTGGAGTTGGTAATCCACATCTTGGAACCATTAATGACGTAGTCACCATCAGCATTGAGCTTAGCAGTGGTCTTCATGGCAAAGGCATCAGATCCAGAAGAGGCCTCGGAGAGGGCAAAGGCGCCAACCTCTTCAGTGGCCAGGATGGGCATGAACTTATCCTTGAGCTCTTTGGACCCCCACTTTCTGATACAGGTAGAAGCCAGAGTGTTGTGGACGTCATTCATGACGGAAACGGAAGGATCGACCTTGGCGAGCTCTTCGACAACCAAAATAGCAGAAGTGAAAGATGCGCCAGCACCGCCATACTCCTCGGGGGTCTCGACACCCATGAGACCGTTGTCAAACATACCTTGGACAACAGCAGAATCCATATCCTCGTTCTCGTCCATCTCGCGGACCTTGGGGGCAACGACCTCCTGGGCGAAACGGGCCACGGTGTCGCGGAACATCTGCTCGTCCTCCGTGAAGTCGAAGAGAGGCTTGGGAGCAACATCGCTGAGAGCAACTCTTGCCGTGGAGAAAAGCTTGCGATTGACCTGGGCGCCGGCAGGACGCAGAGATCGCAGAGAGATTCTGGATGCAGCAGACAGTGACTTTGATAGGGCAGACATTGTTGGGGTTTGGAAGGCGATGGAAGAGGAGGAGAAAAAGAAGAAAACGGTCTTTTTCGTGGGTGGATTTTATCAGCGCCTACTGAAAAAAAAAAAAAAAAAAAAGGTCTGGATTTCCTTGTTCCTCGGTTCGAATCCGGGGAAGTCACATGAAAAACTTGTAGCAGTGAGAAATATTTGGCGCCGTAAACGACAGAACGGCAGACCCGGACACCAAAACCAGCTAAGAACAATAGAGAAAGTGAAACAAAAAACTACAGAAGCAGGCTCAAGAACTTGAAGTTGACCGGGTTTCACCAAATTTCAAACGTGTCAAAACTTGGGGGGCTGCTGTCCGGGGTTGTCGGCTAAAAGTTCCTGGGTAAAATGCAGTACGGCAATGTTAGCCGAGAACATCTCCAAATCAACAAATTAACGTGCCCTAGCGACCCCAAAACGTTCACGAGTAATGTTGAACTGCTTTATAGCACTGTTTGAGTACAGTTGAAGTCAGAATTCGGTAAAACATCAAGTTTTAACAGATTTTTGATCGGTCAACATCGAAAGGCCACCATCCAGATTTTACAGAAAAATGGCCGTGTGGTCTAGTAGTATGATACTCGCTTTGGGCGAAGGCAGTTGAACTGTCTGCATACAACTCTGCGAGTGGTCCTGGGTTCAATTCCCAGCTCGGCCCTATTTTTATTTTCCTTGTTGTCTGCAGCTATAGCCGTACTAGATGCTAGGGCCCAATTATCTAAGCACCAGCCATCTTTGTTGTTTCTTGCACCACCAACAACCAGGCTGGCTAGATACACCCTGATCACACCCGTTTACGATAATATATACAACGGTCTGTTTGTCTGGAGGCACTTGGATCGACGGCTGAGAGCAGTTTCTAGTTTTATACAAATACTTTGCAATCATGGGCTTTCTGTCTGATAAGCCCTACACCGCCGTATCGTCGACGATTGACCGCCTCACGGAGGACAACTACGATGAGGACGACTTGTCTGAGATTGTCGAGCTCGTTGAGATTATCAATATCAGGGCCTCGGGGTAAGTTTAACGGCCATTGGCGTAACCACGAGACTTGGCACTGACTTCTTAAGCCCCACGGAGGCGGCCAGAGCCATTCGCAAAAAGCTCAAGTACGGAAGCCCGGACAAACAGCTGCGCGCACTTACAGTAAGAGCCAATTGTGCGTATGGATTCAAGGAAAGCTAATTTGGGATTTAGATTCTAGAAGCCCTGGTTCAGAATGGAGGCCAAGGCCTAACTCGTGAGTTTTTTCCCTTTTTCATTTTTTATCCAAGTTCTTGCTCTGACCTGAACACATAGCCTTATACTGTGATGAGTATCTGCTGGAACGTCTGCGTATCCTGGCCACGGACGCGTCGACGCCTGCCCCTGTGAAGAAGAAGGTGCAGAACCTGTTTCTGGGGTGGTCGCAGGAATTGCAGGGTGCGCGTGGATACGAGCGGTTGGCGGCGCTATATAAGCAGCTGCCGCAGCGCGCGCGGAAGGAGCGTCCACAACCCAAGTACCTGTCGAACGATATGAGGGAGCTGGATGAGGACGATGAGGACAGTGGCAACAACACTGGGCCGTCCTCGCCTGCTCCTGGCATCAGCGGGCGATCGCGCAGCAACACTGCGAGCGGCGGCCGCAGCCGCTCCAACACCGTTGACGACCAGCCCTCGGGATCATCCATGTTTGGATCGAAGAAAAAGGGAGCTCCACCGCCCATTCCTTCAAAGAGCTCGAAGTCGGGCTCGAGAGGCGGCGCAGCGGGCGCCTCTGCTCCTCGAGCGCAGATCGATCTGGCCAAGGAGCGCCCCAAGATTCAGCAGACTTTGGCTGAGGCCAGCAGCGCCGCGACTAATTTGATGAACGCGCTGCAGCTGATCAACTGGGAGCGTGAGTTGTCGACCGAAAACAAGCGGGCCACCGAGTGTTTCAACAAGTGCCGACGTCTGCGCAAGAACGTGCTGCGGTACATCCACAGCATTGAGAGCGAGGAGTTCATTGGCTCTCTGATCCATGCCAACGAGGAGCTGATCCAGGCGCTGCAAAAGTACGACAAGATGAGCACAGCCATGGACGACGACTCTGATTCGGACTACGAGAACGACGACTGGAAGGTCGAGAGCGGCATGCGCAAGATGAACATCAGCAAACGGAACGAAAGTGACGGGGAGAGCGTGTCTGACTCTGAGGAGGAGGGTCCTGGCCGGTCCTCGCAGCCTTCCAGATACAGACAGCAGCCGGCCGGCAAGCAGAAGCAAGCTGCGCAGTACGATGTCGATGAAGATGATGACAACCCGTTTGGAGACTCGAACGTTATCAAGGACGACCGGTCCTACGGGCGCTACTAAAAACCAAGTAAAGTTTTCATGCCATTTTTTTGTCGTCTATCATATAAGTCTCTATATATATAGGCCTCTAATGTACGAAGAAGGATCTAAGTTGAGTTGCCGTAAGTTCATGAGTAATTCTTTTGAAGAGATTGTGTAAATGCCTTCAATTGGACGATTTAAGCTCGGGTGAGACGACGAGGTCGATTGAAGGATGATAGCTGAGCTTAATTATTGTACGCGGTTTAAGATCCCTGGGGAGAATGAAAGGTATGCTAACGATGCAACTGAGCCATAGATAGGGAATGATTGTGACCGGAGTCCACTTGATCGATAAACTGCAGGAACGCTCTGACCGCAGCTGTCAAACATAGACAACCAAGACCCTCAGGTCTATAGTCTGCTCAGCTTATACTTAAGACGCTCTTGCTTCAGCTTCGTCGCGCCCTTCCGCTTCTCGTACTTTGAGTCATCCCACACCTCCGGCTCAAAACCTTCTACCTTGACCTCGGGGTCCACTGCGCTGTATGGGCTGGTGCTGCTGGTCATCCACGCCTGCAGCTCGCGAATATAGTTGACGTCGGCAGGGAACTGGAGGTGGTGGAAGGACGCCCCAGAGCCCTTGGCGGCTTCCTCGGAGGCTACGCTGGCCAGCATAGACGCCGGAGACGGAAGCGCCAAACGGCCCGAGAACACGCGCGCGACGACGGCTCCCTGTGTCTCGGCCAAAGGGAAGGGCACCGTAAACTTGGTCATCACGATGAGCGCGAGCGTGGGGTCTGGCGCGTAGAAAAGCTGTCTGTAGAAGGCGTTCAGCCGGTCGCCCTTTGTGACCAGCGACTGCGGGTGGGCGGGGTCCATGTAGCTCTTGAGGTACGGGAAAGAGTAGAGGTAGCCCGTGCAGTACACAATTCTGTCAACGCGGGCCAGGCGCGTGCCGTCCGCCAGCTCGACCACGCGGCAGTCGCAGTCAAAACGGGCGACCACAGGCACGTCTGTGACGCGCTGATCCTGGACATGCGGCATCTTGGACTCGGCGACGACAGAGCGGTACACCTTTTTGGCGTGGCTGGCGATCTGCATGGACACGTCGAGGCCGGAGGCCGAGTTGCCGACGACGAGGACGGTCTGGCCCGCAAAGTCGGCGGGTTCGTTGTAGTACTTGCTGTGCGAGATTGTTCCGGGGTACCGGGCCGCCCATTGCTCAATGCCTGGGACCTCTGGGATGTAGGGCAGGTCGTAGTGGCCGGTGCAGATGACGACGGCGTCAAAGGTCAGGGTGCAGGCCTGGGAGTCCTTGGTGTAGGTGACGGTCCACACTTTGCCCACTTTCTTGACCGCGGTCACCTCTGCGTTCAGTTTGACAACGCTTCTGACGGGTTCTCCGTAGGCCTGGACGTACTGCAGAACGCTGTCCCGTGTCGGGAACGTTTGCAAGGCGTTCCCAAACGGCGTTTTATTATACATCATGACGTCTTTCGGGATGTTTGTTTCGAGGTCCTTGTACATTGCCCCATAGTACACCTGTTTCCCATTCTTGACGACCGGGGGCTCTGTTTTGTAGGGATCGACGGAGGGGATGAGAGGCGTGGGTCTGGTTTCTGCGTTGTAGTTCCAGACGCCGCCGGTCTGGGGCTGGCGCTCAAACAGCTGGACGGTGTCGAAACATTGTTCGGCGAGCAGGGCTTTAGCCAGGGCGAGGCCAGACGGGCCGGCGCCAATGACAGCGACCCTTTTCACAGGAAATGGCATTTTCTTTTTCTCTTTCCCTTTCTTCTCTCCTCTTTAATGAAATAGACGACGACGGTTGATATCAGCTTAGGGGAGTTTTGTGCATGCTGGGTCGACTGCTAGCTGGTGCTATTCTATGGGAGTGTAAACGTGGGACTGGCAGCCCATTTTTCGGGCCGGCAGGTCAAGATCAGGCCAGTTCTGCCAGCTTAGCAGGTCAATGGTCTCACAGTTGGCAAGGGAAGCGCGGCGGCATGGTCCACGAGAAGGGCCAACCCAGCGGTCCGTCCAAAATGGTGTGTTCTATCTCAGCTGTTTTCCAAAGGTTCCATATGTTAAATTCGGTCTATAAGGATCCCCAAAGCAGGAGCCGCCCTTCGCCCTCTGAGTCTGTCGATCGAGGATACAGATGCCGGAGAAGCCGATTTCTGCATTGCGTCTCTTGTGAATTCGTAATAAAATAATAATCATAATCATAATATAAAGATTATTTATTATAGAAATATATATATATATGGGGAAAACAATTGATTAATCTGAAATGATATGCTTGACTCCGAATTCGATCAAAAAGCCGACGCTTTATTGTATACAATAATGGATCGATAGATAACTTTGAATTCAACCAAAGTTGACCTAGGTGAATGATATCGATCGGGCTCATTTTACCGTGGGGGTACTGCCGTACAGCGGGGTGTGTTTAAATCTGAAGAAAATTATACTGGTTCGGGCGTCAGGCATTGCCCATGAGCTGATGAACCAGATTGAGGGCACAATGGGGAATGGTAACGTTGTGTTAATATTTAGAATTTGGGGCGGTCCCAATATTAAGTCAATCACAGCTGTACGAATCCTGATCAGCGTGGCTTTAACTGGTGGTAAGGACAGACAAGGAAAGGTGATCTGCATTTCAAGATGCTCAAAGACCCAGCTGTTGATGTGAGTCTGTTTGGGGGAGGTGGACCAGCGTGACGCCGTGGCCAAGGAGTGCACGACGTACGGTGTAGCCTGTTAGGCTAGTCCTAGGCTGGTCAGGGAAAGAGCGGAAAGCCCTGCTTTTTAGTGGTTTTCAATGCCATGATGTAATGAGCCGCCTGTGCACTGGAATCCCACAAGACAAGCAGTCTATCGGCCCAGCAAAGATCTTGGATCACCCCGATGTCGATAAGGGCCCTTGTTTCGTCTCGGTTTTGGTTTCAAATTGGTTTCTGTTAACCTTTCGTTGCTGAATTGGAGTGCATGTGCCAGAACCCACAAACACCAAACTTTTTACTTTCTTCAGAGGCCGAATATTAGCATTACTGATATCAGCCATGGATGGTCTAGAGTGGGCATGGACGGTTTTTTGTAGCCGCAGCCTTTCAAAATCTAGAAGCTGGGCTGGTCCTATAGGACATGGAGAAATGTCAATATCGGCTTACAATTGAAAAAAACAAGAAAGAGCTGCCTACTTTGGATTGTTATAAGACAAGATACGGGGTGTCCCATGTTCAGACTAGCCTTTATTTGAATGGTTATCTGGATATTTAGATTTGAGAACCGTATGGTTATAATAGATATCATACTTGATCTAGGCCACAACGGTTCGGCTGCAGGATATTGAAGTACCACTGTACGGTATTTGGTATTACTATTGCAATGGTATTTGACAAAGTACATGACTTAGTCAGTACATGAGTTTAGCAGCCAATTGGTTGTCTGTTTAGCCTTGGGTTTATTGGGCCAAGGGCCACTTTTCAAGATATCGGATACGCTAGAAGTGGATGGGATCCGGAGCTCTAGAGAAGGGACCGAGCGATTGAATAGTAATATCTAGCTATAGCTCCGGTATACAGCACATGCTGTTATGTACACAAACTGCCCTGATAATAAAAGTATTTATTGCAATAATCAGCTGCGTCGTGGCTGGATCGAAGGCATGCAAATCCAATGCCACCAAAGCCAGTTTCCAACTCCGCGAGCAGCCGTTGTTGAGTTGCAATCGCCAACACTGTAACAGAAATTCAGCGTACAGTTCTGCGCTTGCCTTTGCGGCGCCCTCTTTTTTTTTTTTTTTTTTTTTTTTTTTTCTTTCTTCTGAATTCACCTTTGGCCTTAACTTATACAAGTCAGTTTAAGAGTTCAAGAGTAGACGTATCGTCGTATATATACATAGGCAGGGAAATGAAGGCAAGAGGGCAGGAAACCCTTTATGACCCCAATCGAGTCAAACAGGCCGAGGTTTCAATCCCAAACGCAACCAATCTTTATGGTGCGCATATATATATATTTCCATGTAACAATTGAATCCCCCAAGCTTATAGCTTTGGCAGGCGGGCTATACTGTATATTGTACCGTACGTGCTGAGCTGTGTCATTAGCCGGCCTAATATCAAAATAAAAATCTTAATATTGTAGTGAGAAAACGAAAAAACCGAAACGAAAAATGTCGGCAGCGCAACTCCGTCGGGCCAAGTGGCTGTGTCTGTGAGTTGTGCCTTGCTTCAGTTTCCAGGACCTATATATATGGCAGACTTGGCTGCTTGAGCCCCGTATTGGCAGTGCTAGTCGTTGTTAACTGTAATAGTAAAAAAAAAAAAAAAAAAAAAAAAAAAAAAAAAAAAAAAAAAAAAAAAAAAAAAAAAAAAAAAACAGCAAACAGAGTTTGACAGGATGCACCGAAATCCGCTTCCAATCTAATTCACAATATGTCTGATTCTGATTTCTCTGCCATGGATGGACTCGTTGTAAAGCCTATTTCAGAAGGAACATATATATGCCATGCTACTCTCTATCGCTCTGTTTCTAGATATCGCTCAAGGTTAACGTTTTTCTAAATAGATTGCTTGCGTTTCCATTGGAGCCAGCCAGCAAGCCTTCCTTGAGGCGAGAGAGTTCTTTGATAGAGTCGATAACTGCCACGATCAATTGTTAACTTGACATTAAGCATGCAGCTTATAATATTAAGGACTCGCTTGTATACATATATATATATATATGCCTATTAATGTGCTCGTTATTGTTGTTTATTCGGTTCTTGTTCATACATAATTTGTTGGACCGAGCAATATTTGTGCTTTTATTATTACTTCTAGAGCTCACCAAAGTATACAAAAAATCTGAATAAAATGTATCTATGTAGGGCTCTTTTGTATATATATATATGTATGTATACATGAAGAATATGGAATTGGTTCCGAATCAAGTCAGATTTAGCATGTTTAACAGTTGAGTCTTGGTTTCTTTTTACATATCAGATATATAGAAGCAAAAGAAAATTTAAAGCTTTCTATCGAGAGAAGGGAACGCAGCTCGAACTGATCAGAGAGTTCTCTTTTTTTTTTGGGCGTCACTTGGATATGATTCTTTTATTATTAGGGTAATACATAATACTTTGTGTTGTAATGGAGCTATCCAATAGGCAAAGAGGCGATCAAACCATCTGGCCAAGGAGAACAAGCGAGCTGAGCCCATCTTATGAACAAGTAAGGGCTTTTCCGCTGCTCCCCACCTTTGTGCCCTTTTTTTTTTTTTTTTTTTTATCTTCTCTCTTCAAACCGATGGTTGAATACTGTGGGGGTATGGCCCAATACCAAATGGGCTCGATTTTGATTCGACTCGATTTCCAAAAGTTCTTGTTGGTGGTTTTACTTTTTGGTGATAGAGATGGTCACAGGTGGTCAGAGAGGTGGCAAATAGCATGGGGGTCTATAGGACTATAGCACTCGCTGCTGCAGCTGGAGAGTGTGTTGGAAAGACCACTCCACTGTACCTCGCTAGCTAGTAGTACGTACTATATATATATGCTAATACTCTGTGGTACTAGGCTAGGCTCGATTCTGCGAACTGCGTATTTTCATAAAATTTATAAGCCCCTTATGGCCGAAATACACATATATACAAGTAGTTTCAATTATTTATCGGTTCTCATAACATATCGATCATCTCATCTCTTGTCGCCTTCAAAATCAGCCACGACACCCTGTCCTTAATTCCTGACAATGCTGTCTCTGAAATAGAAAGCCCAGAGTGGATTTCTCGCTGTTGGCGTTGTCTAATCGACACTAGTTCACCAATGCGCTCCTTCTCTTAAATTTCTCTTAAGTTGTATATATATATATCATGAGAATCATCATGTGTCATTTTTCATGGGCCAACCAACTATAGCCAACTAAACCATTTCAGAATGGCATATATATATAGGAGGTTGAAGGGTTTTATAAGGCTGCTGCTGCTGCCTTGGTGACGGGTGGGTGGACCCGACGCTAAAGCTTGTTGGAGTTAAGCTCCACCCTCCTCAGGGCAGACCAGTCCAGAAAGGTAAACACGATATATCAAGTCGACCCAATTGTTAACTAGTTACATGCGTGATTTTTTTTTATTTTTCTTTTGGTCTGATTAGAGCTTAATTAGTAAAATCAACTTTTTTATAAGGATTTGTAGGGTGGTTTCCAATATTGTCAAGTCTGGTCTAGTACAAATTGATCCAGCACGTACTGTAGAACCTACCAGTCAAGGCGTAGTTTGACTTTTTCAAACTAGATTCATTGGGCGTTAACTATAGTTTCTCAGTGATAAGCCCACATACATGTATACACAACTCCGGCGGCAATATTGTAAAGTAATCATTTGCTTATAGGTTATAAAGGATGGTCATGTCTGCAGACCCGCTGGCCCGCGGGATAGCAGTGAAGTGAGGTTGGATTAGCTATTTCCAGCTGTGATTTCGTACTGCTAAGAGATTGGTTTGAAGGGCGGGTTTTTTTTTTTTCGATTCTTCTTTTGCCATGCAATTTGCAAGAGGTTTGACAGTATGCAAATTAGATATATAATACCAAAAAGTGAATCTTTGACCAAGGTGAGCACGGTTCAAGTCTCATCTCTCAAGTTTCAAGTGTTGGGGTTTGAACAGCTGCTGCGTTTGAGGGATGCGCGTGCATGAGAAGGAAACTCCGACGATCGCGTTTTTTAGTATGCATGAATCACATAAGCAGTGCAGTTGGAGTTACATAAACAAGTGCTAAAACGGGTTTGGTACCTTTTCTGCATCCGATTGCAGTGGGATGCAGATTTGACGCACTCCCTTTTTTCACCCCAAAATATCAGCCCAAGATCCCCCCATTAATTGCAGAAAAAAAAAGCAATGACTAAATATATGGACATATTTAGTGCACATGTACACTTCCCAAAACAGGAAAATTCTGAGTGAAACTCCGATCGACGAGAAAAAAACATGCATGCAAATAAAGTTGACAAATTTCTTTTTCTGCCATAGTAATTATTAGGTCTAGACAAATTAAGATTATCACAAGATTACACAAAAATCACAGAAATTACAAAAATCAAAAATCACAGAAATCACAGAAATAAAGCAAAAAAACCAATACAAAAAATTAAAAGATCACACAAATGTATATACCAACAATCACCAGCATCAAAGAATCCCAAGTGCCAAGTCTAGGCTTACCCCAGGCAGTTAAACTAGTCCAGTCAACAAGATTAGCCGAGGAAACTCCAGCAGGTAAGTCCACCAAAAAAGCTTGATTGTCAATTTCTACTTAATTCAGAAAAATCATGAAAGCCCTAAAGTTCATAAAAATCATAAAGTTCATAAAGTTCATAAAATTCATAAAATTCATAAAATTCATGGAATCCATATATCTATAGATCAACAAGAGTTTTCTTTTTCGGTTTTTCAAATCGTTTTGAAATCGTTTTAACGATTGTTTTGAATAGAAATAGTGGGATTGAGTAAAGAAAATAATAAAATGACTTTACAAAAACAAAAACAAAAATAATAAAATAACTAAAAAGAAAATACCCACCTTTTTTCTTCGATTGGGGTCCGCTATAATACTTTTGGTCCATCTTCGGCTTAGACTTTATATATATATCTCGATATCCCTGGAACCGCACATCTTTCTTCTTAAGCTTCTCCATTTTTATTCTTTTTTTTTTTTAATTCATTCCCCCTTCGGTTTCTTGACTTCAACCAGCATGAAAAACGTCAACCAGCCAATTCTACATAGGACGTCGGTGCTTCCTCCACCCGCCTCGGCCCCAGCCCCGGCCAGGATTGCCTGCAAACACCAGCAGCACCAGCTCCCCTCCAAACTTTCACATCTGCCATTCCCGGCTCCTCCATCGCCCCCAACCACTCCTCTAGTATGTGACTTTTTTCGTCTGGTGTTGATAAGATAAAAGCTAACTTTAGAGGAACACGCGGAACCAGCCCGATTGGTGTCGCTGCCGCCAAAGTGCCCGGGTCTCGGCCTCCTCGACCTGCCCCCAGAGGTTCTTCTTAAAACAATAGCGGCAGTAGAGAGCCCTGTGGATTTGGCCAGGCTAGTCATGGCGAGTAAAGCGCTGTATCAGATTGCGCTGCCAAGGCTGTGGGAGCACCTGGCCCTCGATTTGACAATTTCAACGAACGAGACCGAGTCGCACTTGTTTGATGCAAAAAGGTCGACAGCCCTGCTCGCGACACTGGCGAGCGGAGCTGTGTCCCCGTATGCTTTGCAGCATGTCAAGCGGCTGGACTTGAACCTGGACGAGCACACGCAGGGGCCCCTGCTCGAGTTCCTGGCCGCCAGGCTCGTGCGCCCGGATCTGTTGAAGAATCTCAGATCCCTGGCTGTGACGGGACCGGCTTGGACAAACATTGAAACGGTCAAGGCCCGCCTGCTGATGCCCTTCCAGCGGCGCAACGTGCAGGTGGCCCTCCACGACATCTCGCTCAGCTGCCTCGTGGAGCTCGCCGTGCCCCCCGCCCCGCTCAACGACCAGATCACGCACCTGTCGCTCATGTTTTCAAGCATCTCAAACCGCGCGTCGGACCTTGTGCTAACGACTAAAACCCTGGCGCTGCTGCCGCACCTCTCTGCATTCAACCTCACCTTCAACGAAGACTTTGACCTGTGCGACGACCCCCAGCTGCCCGCCCTCATTGCCGGGCTAATTGCGGGGCTCCCTAAGACGACAGCCAAGCTCGGCATCTTTGACTTCCCGCCCTACATGGCGTTCCCGCCCGCCTGTCTACCGCCCCACGTCACTGAGTTTGTGTTCCACGCCAACCAAATCGACAGCGAAGCCGCTTTCTTCACCGGCGTCTTCCAGAGCGCCCAGCTCACCTCTCTCTCCGTCCGCATCGCGCACTCCATCGACTCTGCGCCCGTCCCCATTCCTGCCCGCGAAAACCCGCTGCCCCGCCTGCTCGACCTGACGCTTGACACGCCGAGCACGCCCACGCTGCTGCCCTTGTTCACCTCGCACAGCCGCACGCTGGCGCGCCTGCACGTTGCGCACATGTCGACGTCGCTGCTGGTGGCCGCGCTGCTCCCGCTCCAGCACACGCTCACACACCTCTACATCTACAGCTTTGCAAAGGGGGCGTCGCCGGCGTGCCCGGCGCTAACGCTGGCGACGGCGGCCCGCTGTTTTGAACGGCTGCGGGTGCTGGCGCTGCCCAAGACCGCCGACGCGGCCACTCTGCTTCCTGTCGCTGCCACTACTGCCACCACCCCCGGCAAGCACCTGTCTATCATTCTCTCTCTATCTCCTTCATCATCTCACTTTGCATATCCCCCGCTCCCGTCCACGTCCTGTTCTTGTTCCACCCCTAGTTCTTACTCTCTGCTGCCTGTGACCCGTGCCAGCCTCTGGTCGCTGCGGCTGTTCAGCCGGGTGGACGAGCTTGACCTGTTTCATTTCTACAACGAGGGGCTTGTCCTTGCTGTTTTGTAGGTTGCCCTGTCGTTGTCCAAGGATCCTACATGTGGTCAAGCACATATCGACCATCAAACAGCGAACAAGCCCCAAGCAACCCCAACCGGCCTCGATCACTGGCATACCATACAATAGCCTTGCCTGATTCTGGTAGGATTCGACTGTGGTCCCTCTGTGTTTTTGGTTTGACGTTTTATTATTATTATTCTTAAGTTATTACTGCTGTCATTATTTTATCATCATTATTTTAGTATAGGAACTTCCTATTGGATATTATTATCATTATTCCTATTTCCATGATTATTACTATTGAGTTATTACTATCATTACTATCAAATTACCAACATTCAATTAATCTCTCTGATCATTCCCTGGTGTCTGCCACTCTGGTTCCTGTCTTTGTCCAAGTCATTTCACAAATTCACACATCAAGGCAAAGTTACACAACCCACAGTAACGTAGCTGTGCCCATTGGCAAGGATCAAGGAACGTGGGCTTGTATCATCTCGATCCCACTCACACCAACTACTCTTCTGATATCTGATCTATAAAACCAGCGGGTCCCAGCTGATTTCTTCTTCTTCTCCTTCTTCCTCCAGTCCACTCGTTCAATAGTCTGCAACACAATGACCCCTCAGTCTGTTATTTTCATCGTCGCGATTGTGCTCGCCGTCGTTTGCCGTACCCAAATAGAATCTCTTTTGAAAACACCCCACTAACCAATCTATTTCACTAGTTATTCCAATGATGCCTGTTATCGTGTCCCTGACGTTCACCAGCGTGCTCTGCTACTCAGTGTTTAAAGGCGCGGTGTGGGCATACAAAACCCAGATGAGGTTATTGCTGCCCTCAGACACGGTCGAAAATGTCGACGGCGTGATCGATCACGCCGACATGGTCATTGACGCGGCCCTGGCGAACGGAACAGACCTCGTCATGCTGATTGTGGCGTTAGTCAAGAAACAGATTGCGTCAGCACCTTCGCCTGCCACGGCCAAGCCGGTTGCGAAACCCTAGTTCTGCCCACTGTTTTAGTTTTCAGATTATTATGTAGCAAGACACCGTTCTATATACACTTTCTTTTACCACCTCACCCTATCACCATGTCAATTGTAAGAGACTACCTAGAGATCCCACTAAAAACGCCCTTGGAAGAGGTTCCAAACAAGGTGGCCCGCGTGGTCGCCGGCTTCAGGTCGCACAAGACCAAGCCCCTGGCCTACAGAAAAGACCAGCTGCGCAACCTGTTCTACGCAATCTACGACAACACAGAGCTGCTCTACGAGACCCTGCAATTGGACCTCAATAAGTCCGCCCACGAAAGCAACCTCAGCGAAATTGCGTTTGTGCTTAAGGAAATTCTGTATTTCATTGACAATATCGACGCCCTCGCAAAACCGGAAAGAGGAGCGGTGGATCTGTTCATGCGCCCGGCGACAGCCCAGGTCCAGAAGCACCCGTTTGGTACGGTGCTCGTCATATCCCCATGGAACTATCCAATCACGCTGTCGGTGTCGCCGGTTGCAGCGGCCCTGGCGGCAGGCAACACTGTTGTGCTCAAGGTGAGCGAGCTGATTCCGAATACTAGCAGGGCGCTGGTCATGCTCCTGCAGGCTTATTTGGACCCGGACGTGTTTGTGGGCATCCTGGGCTCGGTGCCTGAAGCAACCCTGCTGCTGAGCCTCAAGTTTGACAAGATCCTATATACAGGCAATGCGTCTGTCGGCCGCATCGTGGCGAAAGCAGCGGCTACCTACCTGACCCCGGTCATCTTGGAGCTGGGTGGCAAGAGTCCGTGCATTGTGACCAAGCACGCTAATCTTAGGCTGGCGGCCCGCCGCATCATCTGGGGCAAACAGCTGAACGCCGGCCAGACGTGCGTGGCCCCGGACTACATTTTGGTTGAAGAGCCAGTCAAGGAGCAGTTCATGGCTGAGCTGCGCAAAGCCTACTCCGAGTTTTTCCCCGCCGGCGACGAGCCGTCGCCCGACCTCAGCCATATAGTGAACGAGCACCATTTCAAGCGGCTCAAGACAATGCTGGACACTACGAAGGGCACTGTGGTCGTCGGTGGGCACGCGGATGCCGCGTCCAAATACATGGCGCCTACGTTTATAGACGGGATCGACTCTACAGACTCGCTCATGCAGGACGAGATTTTCGGTCCTCTCATTGGCATCATCACAGTTCAGTCCGTCGACTCAGCCATTGAGTTCATCGAGCGCGAGCACGACACCCCGCTAGTACTCTACATTTTCAGCGACGACAAAGCCGAGCAGCGCCATATTCTCGAGCGCACACGGTCTGGGGCCGCTGGCATCAACGACCCTTTGGTCCACGTCTCCCTGGTCAACTTGCCGTTTGGCGGGGTCGGGACATCAGGATCTGGCGCGTACCACGGTGCCGACGGGTTTAATGCGTTCACGCACCGCCGCACGGTGTTCAATCAGAGCGCTGTGATTGAGCCGCTGCTGGCTATAAGGTACACGCCCCACACGCCGGGCAAGCAGAAACAGTTTGCGATGCTGGGCATGGCCAAACCGTGGTTTGGCCGAAAAGGGCCAGTCCAAAAGTCATTTGTACAGCGGGCACTGGACATCAAAGTGCTTGTCGTCCTGGCCATTTTGTCCTTTGTCCTGTCTGCTTGGTTCTAGTCATGTATATGAATAGCCGAATAGTCTAATATCTCAGGTTAAAATACAGGTTGGGAGGTTTTCACACCCACCACGCACATCCACCTATGGACTCACAACCACCGGCTCCGCGCCAGCCCACGGGCGTCTTTGACGACGTTGATCTGTCGGTTGCGCCGATGGCCATTGGCGACGTCAAGCTGCGTCTGTCTGCCCTTCACGAGGTCGATAAAGTCAGTTCTCTTCCACCCTTTTCCTCCAGGAAGCTGTTTCTAACCACCCCAGTCTAGAAAATCATCCAGCTGTTGCACACCGCATCCGAAGCCATTGACCACCTGAAAGCCGGCAAGACATCTACCGACATCCTGGCCACCGAAGAGTGCAAAACCCAGTTCAAGGCTGCCATCCGGGCGTACTATACCACGCTCGAAGATGTGACCGTCAATATCCGGCGCGAGATCAGGCTGCTCAACAACGTGTCCAAGGATAAAGTCCTGCCAATCAGCCTGGTGCCCAAGGCGGAGTGGGTCGGCAAGCTGAAGGAGGCCGAGATCTGGAAGAGCGTGGACGAGCTGCTGGACAGCAAACAGGACCAGCCGGACGAACTGACTGATAAGGTGGTCATCACCGACGCCGACCAGGATGTTGTCATGAAAGATGAATAATCACTCATCCATAGCTTCATTTGGCCATCATGTCAACCACCGGTACGCGTCCCGACGTGAGTCAGCGAACCGGGTCGGACCAGTTGCCATGTCAACTGCCACCTTCTTATTTGAGCCACAGTCACATTGTTTTTCTCTGCGTATATTAGATCCCTAGGTAACTTTGTATTTTTCACTGTTTGTACAGGCCTCAAATATACTTAAGGCCCCATATATTCATGCATATACGCTCCGCTCCATAGTGACAACCCCGTCAAGCCCATACTTTGCCAGTGAATTTTGCTGATCCATCTTTGCTCAGGCAAAAAAAAAAGTTTTTCACCGTCGTCACATAACCATCCCCCGACATCATCACATAGTCTATCGAAATCATGAGCAACGAAGTTCTTGTTCTCCGCGGAACCCTTGAGGGTATGTATGACCGTGTCCATTGCTGCGAGTGCCAGTCCTGCTGCTGCTGGCGCTGCTGTTTTGAACAGTCTTTTGTGAACCGATGCTAACACATGTATTTTTCAGGCCACAACGGGTATATACACCTCGACGATTAAACTCTAGAGTAATTGCTAACGAACGTTTGTAACAGCTGGGTCACCTCCCTTGCCACCTCCTCCAGCAACCCCGATATTCTTTTGTCTGCTTCCCGTGACAAGTCCCTGATCATCTGGAACCTGTAAGTTGAGCTCTTACTTCAAAGCAAACCGACAACCTCTAACCCATCGTCTTAGTACCCGTGATGAGGAGGCCTACGGTGTCCCCAAGCGCTCTTTGACCGGTCACGCCCACATTGTTGAGGACGTTTCCATTTCCCAGGACGGCGCCTACGCCATCTCTGCTTCCTGGGACAAGACCCTTCGTCTTTGGGACCTTGCTACCGGCCGCACTCTGCAGCGCTTTGTTGGTCACACCGGCGATGTTCTCTCTGTCTCTTTCTCCCCCGACAACAGACAGATTGTTTCTGCCGGTCGTGACCGTCAGATCAAGATCTGGAACACCATCGGTGACTGCAAGTACACCTTCAAGGACAACAAGGGACACAGCGACTGGATCTCCTCCGTCAGATTCTCACCTGATGAGAAGAAGGAGTACGCTGCCGTCATTTCCGCTGGCTGGGACAAGCTCGTCAAGGTAAGTTTTTTTGCGCATTGGCGTTATTCTCTAAGTGATGCTTCTACTATTATATTTGCTACTTCAGACGGCCAAAAGTCGATGAGACAAACAACACCTTAGTACTGATAACCCTTTCTTCTTTTCCTTGCATCATTCTCTTTTGTTCTTGTATGCACTGAAACTAACTCGCATAATAGGTCTGGGACATCAAGAACCCCAAGCTCATTGCTGACAACGTTGGCCACACTGGCTACGTTTCCTCCATCACCGTCTCCCCCGATGGATCCCTCTGCGCTTCCGGCGGCAAGGACGGTAACATCATCCTTTGGGACCTGAACAGCTTCAAGCACCTCTACTCTCTTGCCTCCGGCGACGAGATCTACTCCCTTACCTTCTCCCCCAACAGATACTGGCTGTGCGCTGCCACCTCCACCTCCATCAAGGTGTTTGACCTCGAGAAGCGCTCTCTCATTGATGAGCTCAAGCCCGACTTTGTCCTGCCCACCGCCTCCTCCAAGGCTCCTGAGGTCATCTCCCTGGCCTGGTCCGCTGACGGCCAGAACCTGTTTGCTGGTTACACCGACAACCTCATTCGTGTCTGGCAAATCATGCAGTCCAACTAAGTTATTTTTGTGTAGTAATAGTGTAGATGCGCGCCAATCACCCACGACGACGACCCGAACCAAAAAAAACAAAAAGCAGAAAAAGTTATCAAAAGTACCATATGTAATAACGAGAGCAAAAAAAAGGGAAACTTTCAAACCTTTGATAGACTTTTAGTGAGGGCTGGAGTTTGTGATCCACGTCCCTACCTAAATCGTAGGATCTATTATTATGCACGAAGTTGATGAGTATTCTTTTTCAGCGATACCACTGGCGGAACTATCGGAACTATCATGTCCTCGCCCATGCTCTCGTTCTTGCGCCACGCGTCCAGCTTCTCGAGCTCCGTCTCGCTGTTCTTGACTAGATCTGTGTACCCACACCCTTTAGCCCTTAACCGTGCCTCGCGCAGCAGATCCGACGCCTTGTCAAAATCGCCCTTGTGCAGGGCTATCACGCCCATACCATACGTCGCTAACGCCTGTACGTCGTCGATGTCGCCTTCCCGCCGCACGCGGCTGGGCAGCTTGCCAATGAGTTTGAGCACCATTTCGAAGCAGGCGCTGGCGTTCGCCATGGAAGTTTTGGACAGGTCCTTAAGCGCGAGTAAAGCTGGGTCGGCGGCGGCAGCAGGCCGCGCGTGCGGCGAGACGTGGACTGGCGGCGGGTTGGCGCCACGGTCGTGCAAGTCGAGGCTCTCGGCCTGCAAATAGAAAATGGCGCCGACGTTGTAGAAAGACATGAGAGTGTCGCTGCTGTTGTACCCGCTGACGGCCATCCACTCTGTAGACGCCAGCTTGGTCTGGATCGCGAGGCCAATGTCGCCGGTCGCAATGCAGAGAGCGACAAACATGTCGCGTGCGGAGAACAGCTCGTCGCGGAAGGGTTGCCACGCCTCGTGGAACTCGGAGTTCGTGGGCTCGCCGTCCAGTGACAGCGGGATGTTGAAGCTCTTCTGCGTGTTGCCGCCCTTGATCAGCTTTGCCATCTCGGGCGACCGCTTGGCGACCTCGTCCTGGGCCATCATGAAGTGCACCATCAGGCTCATTTTGGCGACGTCGACATTTATGCTTGATTCCAGGTACGCTGTTTTCAGGGCCACGCGCAGGCCGCGCTGGATCAGCAGCGGCCGGAGCTTGGCAGGCACCTCGGACTCGTCTGCAAGGGCCTGGATGAACGCAGTGCAGAGCTCGCGGTACATAAGGCGGGCCTCATCCACCATGCCCAGTTTCTCGTACATCTCTGCCACTTTGAGCTGCACGCCTGTGTACTCGTCGCTCAGGAAGTGCAGGTCTGACTTGTCGGCCTCTTCCAGGGCCTGCAGAAAGCAGTACAGCGCTGCTTTGTAGTCCGGCTCATTCCCGTCGGCGCTTGATTCTGCAGCGAGCCCCAGCCGCAGCAGCTCGAGCACGGCAGGAGGGTAGCCGTGGTAAGCTGCTTGCAGGTAGCTGTAGGATGCGTAGGCCAATGCGCCTGCACCCAAGAGGGCGTAGAGGGCGTACTTGCCTTTCTTTGATCTGGGCGGTGGCGGCGGAGGTGGAAACATCGCTGTAATATGTCTAACTCCTGCTGTACTCACAGCCAGCCGAGCACATCTGGCCACTCTCAATGGCCTGGGAGCCGCTCTTAGGAATGCTCGCATCGTCATTGTCTTGTGATTGTCTTTTGTGGAGGACAAAACCCAAAAAGTACTGACAGAGGATTATGATATCCCAACCATGCTGCAAACATGTGCGGCCGATTTGCGTTTGCTATAGTACGTGGACAACGTTTACTTGAACAAAGTGCTAACTAATTGAGTAGAGCCAAGAAGAGCTGTCGGGCAGTTTGAGGCAGCAAGGGCTGCCTCCGGCGATTGTCCGCGATCCCGACAACCGTGCGCGCCAGTCCTACAATACCTCGCCTGGCCAATGGAGCGCCGTGTATAGGCAAGAACCAAGCTCCGAGCCCAGCTCAGACGACGAGTGCGTCATTGACTACATGAAATGGGGGCTTGAGACCAGCGTGCCCCTCAACAACGCGTTTTCAACGTTCAACTGCCGCAGCGAGAGCCTTGTCAAGCCTACCGGGCTGTGGGTTCCTTTCCGCAACAGCAAGCGGTGCCTAGTGTTTGCAGAGGGATACTACGAGTGGCACAAGACGGGATCTACAAAGACTCCGTACTACGTTAAGCGGCGGGATGGTCAATTGCTATGCATGGCCGGGCTATGGAACAACCCGACACGGGAGGGCAATAAGTGGTACACGTTCACTATCGTGACGGCTGCTGCTTCCGAGGACTTGCGGTGGCTGCACGACCGCATGCCCGTCATGATCTGCACTGAAGCCAGCATGAAGCGGTGGATTGATCCTAAGCTGAAGTGGACGTCGCAGCTTTTAACTGGTTTGGACATGCTCAAGACCAAGGACGAGCTAGAGTGGTACGAAGTGTCGCCGGAGGTAGGCAAGGTAAAAAACAACTATGCATCGCTAAACAAGAAGGTTGAAAAGAAGTCAATCCAGCAGTTTTTCAGTCCTGCAAAAGCAAAGATAGGCGAAAAGCGGGCTCTAGAAACCGAGACTGAGGCACCGCCACCAAAGAAACAGACAGACCCAGAACCCAAGAAACTGCCGACCTCGCCGGCCAAAAAGATTAAAACCACTGGAAATGCCAAAATCACGTCTTTCTTTAAACCAAAGTAAAGTTCTTCAATGCTATTGTTTTGTGATATTATACAATTACAAGTTGGGGAAGATAGGCTTCTTTCTCTGACTAGCAGCAGTGACACCGATGAGCAAATCAGTCTCAACTGCGTAACCGTTGTACTCTGCAATCTGCTTGAGACCTTCTTCAAGACTGTGCTCGTATGCAAAGTTCAAGGACTTCTTAATGCCAAAGTTGGCCACTGGCGAGTTAGCCGCCAGCTGCTTGGCGAGCTCAAGAGCGGCATTGACGGACTCCTCCTGGGTATTGTAAACTCTCGACACAAATCCTTGCTGCAGTGCCTCCTCAGGGCCAAACTCGCGACCAGTGTAGATGACCTCGCGCAGCCACGAGTGATTGCCGACAATGCGAGGGATCTGCTGGAGAGTTCCGATATCAGCGGCCATGCCCAAAGCGATTTCCTTGATCGAGAACCGAGTTCCCTTAGTCGCGAATCTGATGTCGAACTGGCACAGAATGTCAATGGCCAGACCGTAGGACACGCCGTGGGCAACGCCAATGACGGGCTTGTTCATGTCATAAGGAGCCTTGATGTTATCTTGAAAGTCTCGGATGAAGTCGATGCGGTCAAGGACCTTTCGAGACAGCTCCTTACCTTTGTCGCTCAATGAACTCATGTCGGCAAGATCGATACCAGCACAGAAGGCTTTGCCTTCACCAGACACAACGACGGCACGCACCTCTGGGTCTGCACTGGCGGTTCTGAACGCCTCGCCGTAGCATTTCCATGTGGCAACGTTGACAGCATTGAGCTTGTGAGGCTTGTTGAGCTGAACGTGTAGTACGCCGGGCGCTGCAAAACTGGCTTTGATTTCCTTGAACTGCGAGTAGTCGACCATTGTTGCTTGAGACTTCTACAATGCGTTGCGATGTAGGTGGTTGGAGGTCTAATATAGAGGCACAGTCTTGCGGGGTTACCGAGGGCCGAGGTCTCGAACGACAAACCTAACCCATTTAGTCTGGGGTAGTAAGGTAGTAAAGTCTAAAATAAGGCTGACGGGCCTAGTCGATGCCGTTGAGCTCAAAAGTATTGAGCAAACAGCGTCTACAGCACTCGTTCGGTAGGTCTGACGGCGTCCGTAGACACTTGGATCCCCCACCTTGGCTGGAGGAGAAAAAAAAAACTACAAAACGTCACTGCATTCCTGCTTCTACAGCACACCTTACCAAAATGACCGCTCAGCAACAACTGCTAGACCTGGCTAAATCGCTGCAACTACCTATCCTTGTCGACTTTCTCGGTGACAAACAGGAGATCGTGCAAGTCACGCTCAACCGACCCAAGGAGCTCAATTGTATTTCTCCTGACTTGCATTCAAAGTTTAACGAGTTTTGGACCAAGTTCGAGGAGCTGCCCGCGTTTCGCGTGCTTATTTTGACCGGCGCTGGTAAGGTTTTCTGTGCTGGGGCCGATCTCAAAGCTTGGCTTGAATCTGCCGCTGGGTCTGAGCCCGCTCCCACCACCGCCATTCTCGACTCCAACGGGTTTCTGGGCCTTTCAAATCGAACCAACAAAAAGCCCTTCATCGCCGCACTCAACGGACCTTCCTACGGCGGCGGTACCGAGGCTCTTATCAACTGCGAGCTCGTTGTCGCTGTCAAGCATGCTACGCTCGCGCTGCCAGAGGTGCGAGTCGGCGTGACCGCTGTTGCCGGCGCTCTGCCCCGTCTTGGCCGCCTCCTGTCCCTCCAGCAAGCTAGCGAGCTTGCCCTTATTGGTGAGCCTGTCCCTGCGGCCACCGCCAAGGAGTGGGGTCTTATCAACCGGCTGGTCAACACTCAAGAGGAACTGCTTGCAACCGCCCTGGACCTGGCCAAGAAGATTGTGCTGGGCTCGCCCGAGGGCATCTACGTGTCCCAGCGAGGCGTGCGACGGGGTTACGAAGACACCAAGCTGACGCTGTCTGAGGCTACCTTGGAGGGTGCTGAGAAGGAGAACATGATTTTGGTGGGTTCAGAGAACCAGATCGAGGGCCTTTCTGCTTTTAGTTCGCGCCGCAGGCCCAAGTGGAAGGAAGCCAAGCTTTAAATTTGAGTTTCTTTTAATACAATGGCATATAATACAGAGGTGACTGGACTTGAAATTGCTTTCTTTTATTGACTGATAAATCTGTATTTACTGTGGTTTCATTCTTTGAGTATACAGTATTCTGAAAATAGATTTGGGCTGCAGCTGACGGTAAAGTGTTAGTGGAAGATCCACGATAAATGACGTAAATTTTCATTTTCATTCAAAGCTATTTCTCAATAAAAGATTAATGGCAATTAATGCCTGACATTGAAGTTTGGGGTCCAGAGTCGTAGAACTGCGAGGCTAGAAAATCGGTTTAAGGCTTGAAAGAAAGATTGGCTGAAAATTTACTTGATGCCTGATTTTCTAATAATGAAACTGGTCCAAGGTTTCAAGTTTTTTATTTTTTTTTCCAAGTCCTATATTTAAAATAATTGAAATTTGTTTGTGTTCAAGGATTGTGATACAGTGACACTTAAGGCACCTACAATGGTTGAATTGATTCTCAAGTTTGCACTTGATAGAATTTCACGAATTGCAATATCCAATAATTGAAGCGTCAGTAAACCTATAAAAAGCGTAATAGTTCAATGAGCAATTGAAATTTGACTGGGGAACATATTTTGTGAAAATTGGTGATTGCTGAGCCTGTTACCTCGCTGGCAAATGAAACCAGATTATGGATGACTGGCAAAAAAATTAAAGAGCGCTCTAAATGTTACAAAATAAATCAAAAAATTCTTTTCTTTTTCTTGCTATGCTTGTTTTTTACTAGGAAAGGTTTTCATATCTCTCATCCAATTGAGAATTGAAAGAAAAGAAGTCGCAAGAAATACAGCCAAAGCCGCTTTTGTTTGGTTGAAAGTATATAAATAAATAAATTGCATGAATAGCAAGAGCAATATTAACTTATCGGACAATTGAGAAACTATGAGCTCACTGTCTTCAATAACAACAACTCAAGCAACAAAGATACACAACCTCCTGTTAAAAGATTTAATAGTAGTGGTATAATAATTTACCGTCCCATGTAATAAAAGTTGAAGCAGACTTATTCTAGATATTGGACCGATACAGAGGACAGCAGTAAGTACCGCAATGCTACGGCTTAATTATTCTCAAGCTAGCTTAAATTGAAGAATACGGTCTATTTGACCATTCATTAAAACCCTTATGACCTTTTACGAAAATTTCAGAAAGATAGTGTGTAATGCTAAATTTAACAAGTTATAAACTGTTCAATTCTCTTCTTGCATGATGGAAACTTAACTCATTTTCATAAATGAAGCAATGCTCTGAATTGCTGGAAATAACTACATTACAGGTCCAAAAATAAGCCCTTCTTTTTGTCAATACTTTTCCTTGTTTTCCAGCGAGTACCTGGTTTCAACTGTATCTCAATCATGGTTCCAGAACAAAGATTAGAGGTATCAAACTAGTCCTACAAAAACTCCAAACAAATAGTAGCGGTATATTCACATGGTAGATAGATAATCAATTTAACGTCCTATGTAATAAACATCGAAGAAGGCATATTCTATATACTGGTCTGATACAGGGTATATTCACATTAAGGTAGAATGCGTTTTTCCACGTTCAAATTGCTGATGCACTGAAAAAATAAAAAGAAATGTAAAAAAAAATAAAACCAGCATTGAAACCAACATGAAATCAACCCTCTGCATTGCTTTTAATCTATTATATGTCCTGAAACCCCGTTTTTCACAACTTGTAAAACAGCAACGCAATTACCTTTTTTATAGAAAGACACTAGCTTTTTGTAACAATAAATCCAGGTCTCTTGGCCCAGTTGGTTAAGGCATCGTGCTAATAACAAACTCCTCTTGAAGTTAACGCGAGGATCGGCGGTTCGATCCCGCCAGAGACCAGTATTTTTTTTTCTCTTCTTCCCTTTCTTTCTTTCTTGGTTGGTTTTATTTGCCTGGATTATAAAAAAATGTCATTAACTAATAATTGATTTAGTTTATTTGGTTTTATTTTTTTCCTACTGGTGGTTTTTTGGTATACTTGTATTAATTATAAGAGAGTTTGTGATGCAGTCCCCGATTGCAACTCCCCCATCACTGACGCCTTTTTTTAAGGTCAATCAATGTATTCAAAGCTGTTGCTAATCTACAATTTCTGCAACTTTGTCGTATATAATTTTTTAAGCTCTTTTGAGACCCTTGATCTGCTCTCGGTCTAGTCTAAACCCGCACCGTTCAATTGGATAGTTACACACTTTTCTTGGTCTTGGTTTACATTAATGGCAATAGTGTTCTATATTCTAGTCTAGTTCCAAAAAATAAAAAGGTAAACTTGTAATCCAGCTGCTTCTACTCTCATTTTCTGTCTCTGTTCTCTGCTTTTGTTTTTTTTTTTAGCTATAACCCATCAAAGTCATTATTCAACTATCTTTGATTGAATGTGTATCAAGTATCAAGTACAAACCAAAGGTTTGTGATCCAATATCCATTTCCAATTCCTCCTCTACTTCCTTGTCTCTTGCTTTGTTTTTGCTTTTCTTCGCTGGTGCATTGCAGTATTTACAAAGTTCACTATTTTCTTCTATTTACATTCCTTCATCCACGTTCTCCTGCAGCCTTTTGTTGTCTAACTCGACGGCGGCCGCGACACCCCCGGCACCGCACCCCCCTGCCTCCTATACATTTCCTGCGCCCTCCTCTGCTCCATTTTTTCCTGCCTGAGGGCAAACCTGCACTGCTCCCAGCTCACCGTGCTGCCCACCAAGAACCCGCCCATCGTCCAATTGATAGCGCGGGGCAACGCGCTTCGTGTCGTGACCAGCACCGCAAACATGACGCCGCCCACGGCGCCCCCTGTGAGAATCGCGCGCCGGAAACACGGCATCTGGTGCAGCTGCGAGAAGTCGGCCGGCTGAATCGAGGTCACGGCCTGCTGCAACGCGCTCGGAGACGGGTCGTGCTGGTCCTGGCTGCTGCCATCTGTCAGAGGAGCTGTGGGACCAATCCCGGGGATGGTGGAGGGTGGCGGGGGTTGGTAGTCGTCGAACTTGGGAGGCAGCTCGTCCAGCAGTTTGTGGTCTTTACTTGTACTGTTTGAGGAGGTAGAAGTGGCAGTGGGCGACTTTGAAAACGGCCAGACCATTGTGTGTTGCTTGTAGTGTGCTTGTAGTGTGTGCTAGTGGTGGTAGTGGTGGTAGTGAGAGTGGTGGTGCCTAGGTGCAGTTGTATGATTGCTAACTGGTGGGTTCAATCGGTGGTCAAAGGTGGTTTGTTTTTATTGTATGGGGGGATGAGAAGACTGAAAAAAAAAGTGATAGGATCATGGGCTGGGGTTACTTATTACTAATCATGACTAAACATTACATTAGCAAAACAGTAATGTGTATGTAATCAGAGAACAGTGGCAAGGCAAGGGTTGTAGTATGCAAGATCTGCCATATGATTGGCTGATAATTGTTATCTTTTCTACTCCCTTTTTGGACATCACATGACTACCAGAGAGTGCGTTTTCTTATCTCTCTGCTTACACCGCCGTCCCAGACGAGAAAGGTGCCTCTCTCAAGAGAGATATATATATAAATCAACTCTTTTCCTTTTTTTTTTTTTTTTTTTTTTTTTTTTTCTTCAATCATCACTTCAGCTTCATTTCAATCTCACTAACGACGTTCTCTCCAAGGCAGCCTTGGCTGCTGGTTCAGACATTTTGTGCCCAGCCGATTTAACTAAACTGCTAGAATACCACCCATTCGACGGTCTCAGATGACTCTTTGTTTTTTTTCTTTTCAGCACGACTCGAATATTTCAGACCAAGTGAGCTGGAACTGAAGCGTACATTTAATACCAGTGAGGTTATTTGATACCATCCATGTGAAATACCCTTGCCTTGGTTCTCCTCTTTTATATCGATCAGTCGAGTCGGTTCCGTGGCGGCACCGAAGATGCTGCTGGCTGGACTGCTGCAGGTTACATACCCCAGTCACGCAGTCACGAGGCTGTTGATACCATGTCATTTGATTTCTCTATAGCCAACTGTGACAAAAACAAGCGCCAAAGAAAAAATAAAAAAATCATGACGACGACGACGACCCTTCCCCACTTTGAAGTATACACACTCACGTACGGACTACTTGGCTTCTTTTTTCATTTATAATTCGCCCTGTTTGCTGTAGATTTACCATTATCACGATTGTCAAAACCGACTTTTTTTTATTGCTATGAAAAATACCCGTTCTTTTGAATCCAAATATGGAGCAGTGCCGGTCTCTGTGCCATACAAATCCGTCCTTAGAGATGACGACACCCGTTATGTGGCCAAAACTTTTTTTTTTCTTTCTTTTTTTCGACCGGGCCTAAATTACCCTTTTGGGAAACTACCCCGACTTTATACTTTCTTCAGGGTAATTTTATTCCTTTTCATTTCTTTGCCTGACAATAACTTTGTTGTGGGGCTTGGCAGAGAATTTTTTTTTTTTTGACCAGTTGGAAAAAACCAGGCGAAAAAGTTTTTTTTTCTCCACATTTTTACTTTCTCTATATAAATACAATTCATTCTCTTGTTCTTTGATTTTTTTCTCTTCCTCCTTCTCCATCTTCACTACAAACCATTTAAACCACTCGACGCTAATAACACACATAAAACACAATGGTTCTCACTGGACGAGGTGGTTTCGGCAACTACGTGCCCTCCCCCAAGACTTGTGCCGCCAAGGCCTCCCCCGACTCACCTGAGCTAGACGCCCTCAAGGCGGTGCCCTTCACTCCCGCCCCCATCCAACACTTTACTTCCCCCCATCAGCACTTTACAGCCGGCCGTGGCGGATATGGAAACAAGCTGCCGGTGTCGCAGATGCACACAATGACTCCCGCTGAGTACCTGAAGGAGGTCAGCGATGCCCTGGACTGCGAGCCCGTGCGGTACTCGGTCGGAAGAGGTGGCCGCGGCAACATGGTGGACAAGCGCAAGTCGGCTTCTGTTTCCAGAGAGAGAGACTATGAGCTGGGCCAGGTCAAGACGCTGTCGTCGTTTGGACGCCGCAGATCGAGAGAGTCGGACAAGGAGGATAAGGAGGGTCTGTGGGCCAAGTTGAGAACGACCTTGTCTCACTGAGAGATGCAAGACGGCTCAAAGGTCCTATAAGGCGCTCTAGACATGGCCTTGCTCCTTCTTATTTATTAACGACTCTCTCTTTATTTCTATTATTTTACATTTGTCTTTTTATACATTTTTTTGATGTTGTGGTTTTGTGATTTCTCTAATACAAAAAGTTTTTGAATAATCCCAGTCTAATGGTGGTTTTTACGTGGAACTCATGTTTGAGTATGATGAGCTGTCTGGATAGCCAAGAGGGTCTTCAAATGCTGTGCAAAAAAGTATACGGGATAGAAGAAAACCGCGTGGACTTGTGTTTCTGGAAGTAAACGGCCGTCTGTCGGTCACAAACAGAAACCATATATTAAGAAAGAATTGACGATTCTAGGGAGGTCTTTTGGGATCTGTATGAGGATGAATTACATGCTTTGAGAATCATATTGTGCTAAATCTAGTTATAAAATGAGACCAAGCAGAACTTCTTCTATACTAATGGCTTCCATAGCTTCAGTAAGCTCTTTCCAGCCCATGCAGATAGCCTGGAATTGCTGAGGGCGATTAAGAATCGGCTTTTAATAACAAGCATGGAAATTTGCTGAAATCAAAATGGTAAAGCTTGGAGGTTGCCGGGTTTTCCTATCATACAAGGAGATATAAGTTACTGTGGCTGTATAGAAGAAGTAGATGGTTTAATAATGAACTCAGAAACGAGGCAGATACAATGATGGGTTGAATAGACCTATACATCTATAGCAACTCTAATCAGTAAACTAGAAAGCCAATTGATTTCGATTAAGTTAGGTGCTCTATACCTGCCTGGCTACTTGGAATTGTGTTTCAACCAAGATTTTCTATTTTAAAAAGCAGATCGCTTCCAACCTTTATAATTGTTGAAATTTTACGCAAGCATTGCCAAAAATTTGTGCAAATCTTGGCATAGCGAAAGTGCACAGGGACTTGAGACCAACAGAAACTGATTCACTTATGCTGTGGTTTGGACCTGACATTTGCTTGACCCTTGAAAGCCCATGAAATAACTCATTGCATTTCGGCCATGTCGTCAAGCAGTGGGGTTAGGAAAGTCATTGTATTAGAAGCCTTAGAATGAAATGTCTCTGGAGCCTTTACAAACATGAAAGGTGAAAAAAGAGCAGCATCGCAATGACGCACTAGCAGAGGAAGGTTCAGAATAGAAAGCGCCGTGGCCATAAACTCACCATTAACGGCAGCAGTACGCTGAAAAACTTTGCCCCCATCCGAATAAAACACAATCTCAGGAGTTGTGGAAAAACATTTTTAATCATCTTCCATTTGTTCCTTGGTAGAGCGGATATTACTCACTTTAGTATTTTGCAATTGGCTTATATATATCTGAGGACCAGAAGTTATAAGCTCCCAATTTCAATAGAAAGCTTGGGCGTTAAAATTTGAGCCATACCTGCATCATCGAGTAACCTCCAAAGAAGCCAACGTATCGAGTAGTAATAAAAGTATGAAATTTCACTCCTTGACTTCTGACAATAAAGGCGTGATTGAATATTGCGGTATTGCCCTGAAAATGTCATACACCACCAGCCTGATCTGCAGTGTTACATCAAAGTCTTATCATTCACCTCAGCGTTAATAGAATATTTGCCAGACGCAACAGCCATCGCAGATTTGAAATTCCGGCAAGATTCATGAGTTTTCCATGACTCTATGGCTATCTCTCTCAGCATTCTTTTTCTGTCTCCATGGTCAAGGCTGGCGAGAAGCTTGACGGCAAGATTGGTGTTCCACCTGTGTTCCACCACAAAAACATGTGGGGCCCCACAAATGAAAGTTCCTTAATCAGAATCCTCATCAAAGCTAGACATGATCATCATGAAAATATTCGCTCGGATCATTGAGTTCGTTTGTACCTGAATCCTGGGAATAACAATCAGCTCTCGTTGATTTCGTTTAAATGATCTCGAACAGAACAAATTGAATGAAAAGTTCCATTATCTAAGGAAGCAATAGAACTATCATATAACTCTTTCATTAACTTAACAAATTGCCATCCAGAAACGTTAAAATTTGGAGGTCCGGGTTTGAAAATAGCAGCATGACGGGCAAGTCCCTTGAATCCCGTAAGCTTGCGGGTGACAACGTCAACCAAAAAGGCACTTCGCATCATAGAGTGAGATCCATGTTTGATAGAATTGGTCAGTGATACTTTCGAGTCTTCGTACTCAAGTTTCAGTCTACATGCATTCAACGGCCCTTGCAAGCAAAGATTCACTGGTGTTGCAAAGCGTCTACCGACAGTGTAATAAAAGTTTTCAAGAAAAGCGTTCCTTTCAGCTAAAGCAGATACTCTTGAGTATTCAGCATTAACTTTAAACTTGTAAGGAGAAGCCCGAGGGAAACGGTTTTGAAAGCCGGGACGTGTGCGTACGGTCCCTTTCCAATATAAGTATCTTTTTTGTTTGGAATAGGATTCTTTATCAGGATTTGTTAACAAATGAAGCAGTGGTCATAGTTTGAATACATACCTTTTGCTTCTTCAACAATAGCAAGTATCCACGATACTCCAGTGTTGTCATCGGGAACATGACAGTTTATGAATGAAGAATAGATTGCGTATATTTAATCGGCCAATACTTGCCATCCATCTATAACACCAGACCCGTTTACTTGGACTAGTCCGAGTAAACAAATCACGCAGATGTAAATATCCTCTATCACCAGGCGGTAGAGAATAGAATCATGAAGCTGATGTTGAATTTGCAGTTTGAACCTTTCGGCAAGACGTCTATGGTTTTTGGTAAAGGAAAACGAGTCATCTATAACAAATTGAAGTCGAGCGTCAATATCACAAATCTCTTGCGCAGTAGCTTGCACCTTCTTGACTAAAGTACTAGAATCCTGGTTAATCGTCACCCAGTACTGTTCTTCTTGCATAATATATATATATATATATATTTTATCAATGGATTTACAAATGCATTGATATTTTGATTCTCAAGTTATATAGATTTTATAAAAGAACAAATTTTGATTGATATATATGTGAAGAGGAGTGAGTATTAATTGCTATATTGAACTTGTCAGGAAAATACAAGAGGGTGCCCCTTGACCTATCAATGCATGGATGGACTGTTTTTATTCTGAATTCTTCACTCTAGAGCTAGCTAAAATGAATTCTTCACTCTAGAGCTAGCTAGCTAGAACTCAAGAGCTGATCATGAATTGCCGGCATATATCACTCGCTTCTTCATCAAGTTTTTCACAGCAGTTTCTCTTGAGCTTCACAAATTAATGATCATTCTTCACTGTAAGATAGATTGCAAGTGGAATTGTGTCACAAACACTAGTTAAAAAAAAGGCCATTTGAGACCTATAGCTACAGAATTCAAGATACTTTAATCGCTGATTCTTTATCACCCTTACCATCTGTAAATAAGACTTTAAACTGTTAATCGGCTTGTCTAACGTTTACGACTTGTTCAAGTTCACATGTACAGTCCAAGATACCTCAATCGCTCTCTTCTTAAATCAGTATCATCCATCGTCCGCAATTGTACGACTATGTTTATTGGGTTGACTAGCAGCTTTTTCTAGTCGACAGATTCTACAGTTCATGATGCAGCTGGATCACTATTATCTACATCATTGCAAGTAATGTTGCTAAGGTTCATATGCCTATACCAGATATTCATTCTGCAAACTGATACCCAACTATTCCGCTCATTTCATGAGTTTCGCTGTCGCTCAAGCTGAGGCAGTTTATACGTGAGTACCTCTCTTAATTTTGGTTTAGCCTATTCAAGGGTCGACTTTTTGAATTCGATTACAAAGGTTATGGACCAAGAATATTGCGTCGATGACTTGATTGATACTATTTTGTATTCCAGTTGGCATTTTTATAACCAACAACAAATAGCTATATAAAGCATGACTCCGTTTGTTTACACGGAAATGCTTGATAGTTGAAGGTTTTTACACGGGGTTGACATTGGTTTTGAATAGCTCCAGATGCAATAAAGAAAAGTTGAACAAGTTGGTTAGACGTTATGAAGCCTTTGGAAAAACTGTAGCAAAAATATTTAAAAGTATATGAGTTGCCATCCGAGTGCTCTGTTGGTCCCTCAAAACACAATAAGCATGGGCTAGATTCAGCTTATTTTCAAACTTTTAAACACCAACATGAATTGGTCAGCTATACAAAAAGTAAATCAAGACTTAGATATACACTAAAATACATTTGCTTCTCACATTGTAAGCTGAACAAAAAATTGATTACTTAGCGTTCTATTAATGGGTCATGTCTTCAGACGTGGGAAATCAACATCTCAGTGCCAGAAAAACTCAAACCAAAATCATCCAGTTTGAGTTGTTATGCTCTAGAAAAAAAAGAGAAAAGTGGTCAAAGTTTTATCCATCAAAAATTCTAGAGACTGGATCGTTTTGTTAAAATTTGGTCAATCCAGATAACAGTAAAAGGATGACCTTCATTACTTTCAAGCAGGCAACGATGCACCCCGTTTCTTATGCACTGAAGCACTGGATTCAATGAACTGTCCTCACAAGCAAAGAATTTACAGAAATTCCAAATTTGTTTAAACTGCGTTTAAAACAGGGCCAAAACAGCTAGTTTTGTGACTTGAATGATTGAATAAAATTATCGATACAGCTGATTTCAAACTACAAACACCAGCGACAAGAAAACATCCCAAGCCCTCTCTCCCTCCATAAAAAACCCCATGGAAATTAAAATCTATAGTTGGTTAACTTTTACTCTGTTTTAGGCCAAAAAAAAAAAAAAAAGAATTGGCGCAAATTTTTGGCCCGTCCACCAGATAGATAGATAGATAATCAATTTAACGTCCTATGTAATAAACATCGAAGAAGACTCTTTATACTGGTCTGATACAGACAATATTATACTAAGTAACGCGATGTCACGGCTTTTTTAAACGGCCGGTCCGCCAAAAAGTCACTGCTCTGTTTAAACTTTTCCAGACCACACATCCCCAGAGTCCACCCAGCCCTTCAAAAGTAAGAAATCTACATAAAAAACACCACAGAAACACCCTAAACACGTCGAAATTATTAAAATTCAATATATTAGCACTCTAAATTATCAACAACTTGCAATATAATTATCTTTAAAATTTGTTTAACAAAAGATTGACAATTTGGCCGAGCGGTCTAAGGCGTCCGACTCAAGAGTAATCTTTCACTGATTGCAGTGCATTCGGATCTCGTAAGAGGCGTGGGTTCAAATCCCACAGTTGTCAATACTTTTTTTGTTCTTTTTTTGTTTTTCCCCCTTTTCTTTTTTTAGTTAAGCCCACGCTCTTTCGTTTCGAGTCCTTGATTTATAACTCTAGACATGCTTAAGCTTGAGACAAGTTTGCTTGATCTATGTTAACAATTGGTCCTGGTCCTATCGGCCGTAGGAGTATGTAAACGCCGGGTTAAACGCGATATATCCGAGATGCCGCGCCCAGCATGCATTAAATGGTTCGTTCAGTACTAAATCAAGTCCAAAATAACCCAGCACGTGCCGGCGGCCTTTATCTGCGGTTACCCATCACAGAAGCAAAAGGTCTAGACTCTTTTTTATTTTTTTGTGCGTTTTAAACAGGTCCAAACCCGGATTTGGCCTGGGTAAAGTGATATTGCACCCGGGGCTAAGGACCGCCTGGGGCGTAGTGGAGGGGGATTCTGCTGGTTGGAATACCGTTAAGAAGAGACTGAATTTCAGGTTGACTGGCTTGTATAGCGATGTGGAATGGGCCTGTTTGTGCTTGCTGAACAAGCCGAAAAGGGATTTCAATCGAACCATTGTCATTGACGGCTCCAGCCCTAAAACAAGTATATAAGTGCTTGATAAGAACCTGTTTTTCTTTCGTTCACCATTTAGCGACAACTAAACCAGTAACTAAACAAGACAATGCTCGGCCTTACTCAAGAACAGATTGACCAGTTCAAGCGCGATGGGTGCATCGCGATCCCAAATGAGCTGTCGCCTGAGCAGGTCAAGGAGCTGCTCACTCAGTCTCACAGACTGCTCGACGAGTTTCCTTTGGAAAACCATCCCATGACCCAGTTCACAACCGGCGAGAACGTTGGCGCTCATGTCGGCGACCAGTACTTTTTGGAGTCCTCCGACAAGATCCACTTCTTCTTCGAGGAGGGGGCCTTCAAGGACGGCAAGCTGATCAAGCCCAAGCAGAAGGCCATCAACAAGATTGGCCATCTTTTGCATGAGGGCGATCCAGCGTTCAAGAGAGTCAGTCTCACGGACAGAAACAGAGAGATTGCAATGCAGCTCGGCCACAAGGACCCCCGGATTCTGCAGAGCATGATGATTTGCAAGCAGCCTGAAATCGGTGCTGAGGTGCCCTCGCACCAGGACGCCCCGTTTTTGTATACCGACCCGCTGTCGTGCCTGGGCTTTTGGTACGCTCTTGAGGACTGCACTGCCACAAATGGCGCCCTGGAATTTGTGCCCGGCAGCCACCTCAACTCGCCTGTTTACAAGCGTTTTGTGCGCGAGAAGGATACTACCGGCACCACGGCCACTGGCGCCAGTGGAACCAAGTTTGAAAAGATTCCAGGCACGGAGCCCTACGAGGAGCCCCCCAAGAGCGCTTTCAAGCTGCTCGACTGCCCCGCCGGCTCGCTGGTCCTCATCCACCACTCGGTCGTGCACCGCTCCAACGCAAACTTGAGCCAGAACTCGAGATACGCATACGCTTTCCACGTCATTGACGGCGTGTGCAAGTACGACGAGAAGAACTGGCTGCAGATCCCCGTCAGCGGCGGCCACCAGTTCACCCGCCTCGAGGGTGTCGTTTGCTGAAAGTTATGATTGAGACGTAATATCTATCTATATATAAATGAAATGTTCAAGTCCCCCCTGGTTATATTATCTAAAAATTGGTAGAAAACTTACAACTCACTGCCGCGGTACCCTTCAATCAGGTCCTTCAAGGTCACCGAAAAATCCACGCCGCTCATGAACGCAGCCAGCACCACCAACGAACCGACCACCGCACCCGCAGTACCGTACCACACAAGGTTCATGGTCTGCTGCTGCGAGTACGCCATCAGCTCGTGCGCGGGCTTCTCCTCCATAGCAGTCTCCTTGGGGCAGTGCGTCTCAATATACTGATCAATCTTGCCGCACAGCACCTCCAGGCGCATGAAGTTCGGATCGCTGGCCTTGTTCTTGGCATGGATCTTGCGCACGTACTCCCGGAACACCAGGTACACGCCGCGACGCGTCTGGGACTCCAGAATCAGCTTCGCAGACAAACCACGTCGGATCTTGAGGTGCGAGTGGAACATGATGGGGTTGCCAAACACAAGCTCCAGCGTGGCGACGGCCATGACCTGCGGGATCGCACAGAACCGAAACAAGCTGGGCTCGGACACGTTGTCGAGATACTCGAGCACGTGCTCGACGTGGGACAGAGCGTTAATGGTCATCTCCGTGATAACGTGGCGCCCGACCTCCATGTTGGCGGGGTCCGCCAGGTCCTGCAGTGACGCGCAGTGCTTGCCCCACAGCTCCTTGGGGTAGAACGACCGCTTGTCATCCAAATCCTCCCTGAAATCGCGAATGATGTTTGTCTTCTGCAAAAACAGGCCCATGGAGTTGTGCAGCTCGGGCTTTTCGGCCAGCACGGGCGTGCCAAACTCGGAAATGATGGCCATGCGGGTGAGCCCATCGCCCACCAGGCCTGCCACGTAGTAGCAGTACAAGTCATACTCCTTGACGGTCTCAAGGCCGTCCCGGTTAAAGTTCTCGTCAATTGCGTAGTCCGCCATGCCGTTGCCCATCTTCTTGGTGATGTCGGAAATGACCTCCTGGTACTCTGGTCGCAGGTTGTGGAACTCCTCAATAACCTTATCGAACTCGACCAGCACGGTGCGGTCCTTCTCGTTGGGCCCAGACTCCGTAAACGTCCAGCCCTTGATCTGGAGCACCTCATCAAACTTGCGCAGCAAGGGAACCTTCTTCTCCGCAGAGATTGTCATGTCATCCTCAATGGTATCCAGGCCGCGCAGAATAATGTAGAACAGAGAAACAGCATCCCTGAGTTCAGGGTGCAGCTGTTGGATGACCATTGCAAACGATCTTGACGTCAAGTTTAGCAGCTCGTAGCATCTCTGCAGGGTCTCTGATTCCTTTGTCGGGTCCCTGGGGTACAAGGTTGGAGGAAACAGCTTGCTGATCTCAGTTAGCCCCTTATCCAAAGTGCCAACACCCATACTTACTATTGCAGAGCCGCCCTCAACTCCGACGGATGCAGGATAAGATCCAGTAGCTTGCCCATTTCGTGAAATTGAAATTGTCAAACGTATCAATAATCTAGGGAGGAAAGAGAGAGCCACGTTGAGGTCGATTTTTTATCACGCCCAAGGGGAAGAAGCGATGATGAGCCTCGCGTATAAACGACGATGACATGGTGCTTAGTCAGGCTGAGACCGTGCCACGGACATTCCACACACACACACAATTGTTAACGGTATAGAGAAAGTCGACGGAACGGGGAGGAGGTGAGATATAATTGGACAGGTAGACAATAGAGATCAAGTCAAAGGGGGGTCTTAAAAGCTAGCTATCTATGGCACAGTGCAGTAGAGATATCAGCAGAACTACATGCATAAGCAAGTCTATCATTATATTTACAAGTTCACATGAATGGCAGTCATGTCTATTTGACAGCAGTGGTCACTGCCTTGTTACCGATCTTGAAGCCCCAGCGCTGCAGCATTGCAACCACTGAAGGCGTCACAGCCGCAGTCAAGGGGAGGCGAATGACAATTAACGACTTGTGCAGCGCGTACGCAATGCCAAACTCCGTCAGCAGTGTCGGGCTCACATACGACCTCCAACCCTCCGTCGGCTGCTCCGTCTCCACTGGCGCGTTCTCCACTGGCGCGTTCTCCACTGGCGCGCTCTCCAATGGCGCGTTCTCCACCGGATCCGAGGTGTACCCGAACCAGCCCATGACCGTGCCCTGCAGCTCCTCAATCTTATCCGAGCCAGCCGAGTGCACCAGCAGAAACGACAATGGTAGGTCGATGAACGAAAATCCAAGATAGATGCCCAGCGCAGAGTAGCCGTACTTCGACATGAGCTGCTTGATGCCGCCCTTGGGGGCGACTGGTTTGCCTTCGGGTTTGGCAGAGGAGGCAACGGTCTGCTTCACCTCTTGGAACAAGCGGCCGCTCTGCCTGGTGTGGAACAACATGCGACGGGCAACCGGTCGCAGTAGCGGAAGTCTATGGTATCTGAGCATTGGTTTGAAAGAAAGTGTGGGTTGAAATTGTGGGTTTGTGATATGGAAAATGTACGAGGACTGGAAGGTAAATTAAGTAGGCGTCTCAAACCTGAACAGGTCAGATCTTGTGGTATGAAATGTACGCATAAGAAGTTTTCAGCACATTTACCAGCCATAAACATGATCATGCAAAAGGCCCATGGAAGAAGCAGCGGAAAAACGATTGATGAAGCATTTAAATGGAATTGTGATGGGAAGGTTTTGCGCTAAAAAAAAGATTGTGAGCCATGTAGAAGTTGTGACTACAAAGTTGAACTTTAGACTCAATAAGTTGGTTCGACCGCATTTCCAACTACTTATAAAAGCTGTGGATTTACCCAGGTTCACGAATTCCTAAGCTGTGGATGTCGTTAATTGCCTGGTGTCACGGGCTCTTGTAGATATGGATTCCAGAATGCAGAATTGTGAAATAACCCGGCAAAGCATAGCAATATGGCTTAAATCAGACTCAATAGCTTAAATGCTTTTCTTGAGTGCTCTGGAATTTATTTGAAGTTATGGTTGGTAAGATTTTGTAGGAACCCTTGCCAGCAAGAGAAAATCAGTTCAAGTTGTAAAGTAAAAGACGGTGTAACTATAGTTATATACCAAATTTTCAATCTATAGAGAATAACTATGTAGTGTCTATACATGATCTAATTCCAACAATACCATCAATTGTCTTTATCTGTGCAATGTCCAACTGCCAAAGGCAGCCTGGCATGATGCCGACTTATAAGTTTCCTAGGCAAAAGGCGCAAGTAAATCAATCTATTTCTTAATTTTTTATTCTGTTTACAAATGTCTTTGATTTGCTAAAGAATTAGCACCAAGGCTTTGACCAGACTTTACTCTCGTCAACAGCAATATCAAGTCTATTACCATTATTCACACGAACAACCCATTTTAGCTAAACTTAACATAACAGCATCACGACGCATCATGAAAATCACCAATGCTGATTTATTTGCTCCTTTCGTTGAAATAACACTAGTCAACTGCACCAGATAGCTTAACGTCATCGACAGGATATCCAAAAACTCAATTTTGTCAAGCTAGCAATTGAAGATGACTTGAATTATGGTTGAAAACAGTAAAATTCATCTTAAGAGTTTATATAGGAAAAAAAAAACAAGCAAGAGCAGTGTTATTGTGCTGGCAATGCGAGTATAATCCTGCTCCGCTACAACCAGCCTTATTAAACGCTTTTCATACCTAAGCTCAGACTTGGCATGGCATGAAATGTCTGTTTAAGCAAGAGAAAAGATATAAAGTATAAAAGCAAATTATTTGGTTGTATTCGGTGGATGCTATGGACTTGAAACTAAAGCGCCTGCGATCAGTAAGAGCGGTAAAGAAATCAAGTGTTGAACCCTAGAAAAGCTGGCCAAAAAACAGGATTTGAAAAAGCTATTGAAAATTTTAAAATCTACATTCCTTGAGTTTATATAAAGGCTAGAAGTAAGCGTAAGCATTAATACAGCTCTGGAAAACGATCCACGTCTAAATTGATCAGACCTTACATGGCCTACTCAATATTTAGTAAAACTCACCTTGGTATCGCAGTATATTTTGGAGCTACTGATGCATCTAGAAAACTTAAAAAACACCTTTAATGTTTACTTTATAGCCGTGCCTGGCTTTTAGAGGATAAGTCTGTCTGGCTTAACTGATTTGTCCTTGAAACCAGTAGCAGAACTGGATAACACCCCTCCACCGTATTCTAGAGTGCCAAAGAATCTCATTGGCGTGAACTCCCCGCTTTTGGATTTTTTTGTGGCAACCAACCAGCGCGAAATATCTCCAACATTTGTAAAAAGGCTATATATATATATATATTCTCACAGCCGGATTAATTCTGCTCTTGCTCAATTGGTTACTTGATATGTGGTCTCCAATCAAACCGTTGGAGATGCAACTCAATCTACAAACCTCAAACCTCAAACCACAAAACCGACAAAACCACCCGATTCAAGATCAAAATGTAGATCATGTCATGCTCAAACAATAATAAATGACATGACATCATGCTAAAATTAATTTCAAACTCTATAACCGTATCTGCAAATACCTATCAACCATCTAGCACTAATCTGTTTTGTTGTTTATTTGGGAATATGGGACAGCTCTTTTTCGGTCCAGATGGGAGACACCTTAGGAGCACCAGCCTCGGCGACGCCGCACCGGCCACCCTGGGCAGCCCAGTCCTCCACGCGGAGCAAACCCAGCTCAATAAAGGTCTCGTCCAGCGCTGCCACCAGCTCGTCAGCAAGCTGGCTGTTGTGGCCAGGCGTCGGGGTGACTCTCAGTCGCTCATGGCCAATAGGCACAGTAGGGTAGTTGATAGCCTGCACATAGATGCCGTGCTTAGACATGAGCAGATCAGAAGCCTGCTTGGCCTTCTCGGCGTTGCCGACGAGCACAGGCACAATGTGGGACGGGTTGGGGACAACAGGAATGCCAATTGCAGCAAGCTTGTCCTTGACGTAGCGCGTGTTGGCTTGCTGCGCAACGCGCTCTGCCATGGAGCTCTTCTGGTACTCAATGGCGGCGGTAGCACCGGCCATGGTCGCGGGGGGAAGCGAGGTGGTGAAGATGAATCCCGGGGCGTAGGAGCGGACCCAGTCCACAAAGTTCTTGGAGCCCGCAATATAGCCGCCGACGCAGCCGTAGGCCTTACCGAGGGTACCGGTGAAGATGTCGACCCGGCTCATAACGTCCCTAGTGCGGCCCTGTTGCAGAGAAGCGCCAGTAGCATGGGCCTCAAAGTCGAGGTGCTCGGCGACACCAGCGCCGTGAGGACCGTACATGCCCACAGCGTGGACCTCGTCCAAAAACGTGAGAGCGCCGTACTTGTCAGCTAGGTCGCAGATAGCCTCAATGGGGGCAATTGATCCGGACATGGAGTACACAGACTCAAACGCAATGACCTTTGCACGTGACTTGGGAAACTGCTTGAGCTTATTTTCAAGGTCGACGAGATCATTGTGCTTGAAAATAACCTTCTTCGCGCCAGAGTGACGGATTCCCTCAATCATAGACGCGTGGTTCATTTCGTCTGAAAAGTAGACCAGGTCGGGAAGTTTCTTGCCCAAAAGCGACAAAGTGGCGTCGTTGGCAACGTAGCAAGACGAGAAAACCAGGGCAGCCTCGGTCTTATGCAAATCGGCGATCGAGGCTTCGAGCTCGAGGGCATGCTTATTGTGACCCGCAATGTTTCTAGTTCCGCCGGCACCGGCGCCGTACTTTTCAATAGTGCGGTGCATGGCGTCGGTGACGACTTTGTGGCTTCCCATTCCGAGGTAGTCATTGGCACACCACACAGTGACGCGGTCTTCCTCTGTGGCGCGATGAGCCCGGGGAAAGTTCTTTGCCAGGCGGTTAATGTTGTTGAAATATCGGTATGACTTGTCTTTGCGCTTGCGGTCCAGCTCCGCCTCGTACACCTGCTCGTATTTGAACGAGGGGCCTTCCGTGGGTGAAAAATCAGCAACCTGGGCGGCGGCAGCGGCAGCTGCCTGTCTCTGCTGCTGCTGTTGCATAAACAGCTCTTTGGTCTTGACCATCTCGGCAATATTGTCCTGGACCTCTCTCAGCGTAGAGGCAGACCGTTTGCTTGAGACTGAGCTGGTGGAGTAGCAGGCTTTTGCGGACTGGATATCCATGGCAGTGCCCATTACAGGGCAATGATGGGCCACGCCAGACAGCTGTGACTTGGCTGACAGCGCGCGGAGCGACGCAGTTGAGGTACGATGCAAGAACGGACACAAGGCCTTGGACTGGCGAACAAGAGATTCCATAGTGACTTCTGGTGGTGGAGGTGAAAAAAAAAACAAAGAAAATACTTTTTTGAAAGCTCAAGAGTTAAGGAAAATGGCGATATATTTGTACTTGAAATTTTAATTTTCCTATATTTTTGTGTTATTAAACTTTTTGAAGTCTGATATTTTCAATGTCTCGACACATCAACCAATCACAATCTCGCAATTGTCAATCCACGTATATTTCAAAATTCTTTATTTCAACTCAGTGGCCAATGGGAGCTCATGAAACAAACCCATCAACTGCCTCTTTAGGCAACTCAGAGCTTTAGAATTCCATCGCCTGGAATTACAAATGCTACAAAAATCAAATGAACCTGCCAATCAGATTATTATAAATAAACGAGCTACTTATAATTACGAGTTCATGTACGTGGACGGATCCACTCCTTCGTCAGGGAAAACGGGAATGTTGACCTCGAAACGTTCCTGGATTTTGTCTAGAACCTGCTGGTCTTCGTCAGCAGAAACAAATGACACAGCCAGGCCCTTGGTTCCGAAACGACCAGCACGACCAACACGATGCAGGTACTGATCAGCCTCTGGGGGCAGGTCGTAGTTGATGGCCAGGTTGATGCGCTCAATATCAATTCCGCGGCCAAACACATCCGTGCACACGCAGATACGCTTGTTGAACTCCTTAAAGGACTTGTATCGGGCAATGCGCTCCTCTTGTGGGATGCCACTGTGCACTGCGATGGAGGGGAAGTTGCACTCGTTCAGCAGGCGGTTGAGCTCATTGGCGCGCGAAGTAGACTTGACAAAGATAATTACTTGGTTGAACTCCAAGTTGTCGAGCAGATCGTTGAGCTTGCGGTTCTTTTCCTTCTCCGCCAACTTGATGTAGAACTGCTGCAGACCGTGGAGAGTCAGCTTGGTTTCATCATCGACGTAAATCTCCAGCGGGTTTTGCATGAACTTTTTGCAAATAGGGCGCATTTCCTGGGAAAGAGTGGCGGAAAACATCATGACTTGCTTTTGGTGGGGAGTAGCCCGGAAGATTTCCTGAACATCTCGTCTCATATCTACAGTTTTTGTTAGAAATATACCAGCAGGAGCATTGACGAAAACATACCGGCAGCTTCGAGAACCTTGTCACACTCGTCAATGACAAAAGTCTTGACATTGTTGAGGCGGAGGTGCTTGTCGCGGACAAGCGCGTTCAGACGGCCTGGGGTGGCGACGATAATGTGGGGGCAAGTGGTCTTTTCTTTGACCAAATCGATATCCTTCTGGGTCGAGGTACCGCCGTAAAAGACCGACGTGCGGACATCGGGCAGGTACTTGGAGAAACGGGAGTACTCGTTCTTGATCTGGTACGCCAATTCACGGGTGTGGCACAACACCACGACAGACACTTCACCATCGACAGGCTCGATTTGCTGAAGTGTGGCGAGAACAAAAACGGCAGTTTTACCAAGACCGGACTTGGCCTGGCAGACGACGTCGGTGCCCAGGATCGATTGAGGAATGCACACTTGCTGGACTAGATTGGATGATTAGTATGCGTTTGTTTGGAAACAGCAGTCGACCATGCATCACACAAAACCCATCGCCGGACTATATGGACTATATAACAACAAGTGCAAACAACACTGCAACAATGCGAGAGAGAGAGATCAAAAGAGCCTCATGTGGACGCGTAAATGATGAAGGGTGTGGCAACTGGAGAGGGAGAGAGTAATGGCGTGCAGGTCTGAGAACAATAAATGAGAAACTAACCCTCAGAAGGATGCTCGAAACCACAGTCGACAATGGCCCTGAGAAGTTCGGGCTTCAAGAGAAAATCGCGGAAACCCGTCGAGTGAATACCGACATATGAGCCCTTCTTGTCTCCATTTTCCTGCTTGATTGTCAAGACTTCGTCTGCGTTGAGCTCGTCTGCAACAGCGGCAGCAGCAGGAGCAGCGGCAACAGGTGCGGGCTGAGGAACGGCGATATCTTCGCTGTCCGAGTAGTCGAGGAGTTCTTCACCTTCGTGAGACATTTTTGTGATAGATGATTGTTCCAATGGTGTTGTTGGTTGGATGGTGGAGGAAAGGATGAAATGCGTGTCATTCAAAGGGTTGAAAAGTGGAAAAAAAAAGCAAGGGCTAGGGCGTATTGGTTGTCGTGGCAATTAAAAAACAGTCAGTAATTTGTAATCATTCGTCAGCAACAAAATGGGCCACCCCATCTGGTGAGATGGAGACGAGCTTGGCAGTGGTTGAAATGGACCTGGAATTAAAACCTTTTGGCCGTTTGAATTCGTTCGAGATCTCCTGAGCGTTTGTAGAATAAATCCAGGCATAGTCAGTCAGTCTGGCTTAGTGGTTCTGTACTCCACAGGCGCAGTGAAAAGAAAACGCATCCCTTTTCTCCCATTCCATTTCCTATCCTTCCAACTCACTTACGCCCAGGTAGTTTCATTCTTCAACCGCACAATATCATACCGTACCTATTCATCTCTCCGATTCGTTAAAATGATGAAGGGGTGGACTAAAAGAGTGAGTAGTGGGCCGATTGCCATGCTTTGAAACGAGTGGGCGTCCGGGGTTTCTGAAATGAGACCATGGGTTGCTGGAAACGGGGTATCCCAGTCATTATACTAACTGTGCTAGCTGGGGCGTTCTAAAAGTCATGAAAAGTCCAAAAGTCAGGAAAAGAAGTCGTCGCCGTCGGTGCGCTCTGAGTCGTCTTCATCTTCGCTCAAGAAGGACACCAGAGAAAAGGAAATCAAAGATAGAGATACGGCCAAGGTAGCTTTTGTACCTACACAAATAGATAAGCCTACGGCACCGCTGTCAGTTGCCCGAGCAGGGAAGCAGGACCAATCGCAACCAACGGGTGACAAGGCCGCGAGCGAAAGCTGGAATGGGGCCAGTTCCAGCTTGGACAATGAATCTTATGCACCCCTCAACCCTCCACAAGTTCTGGTCAGCGCAGCACCAAGTGGGCATGCAGCCCCGCCAGGATCAACAGAGACCATGCCACAGGACTTGGATGTGGTCAAGTATGCGTCGAACGGCCAAACCAGCCCCAATCAACGGCTTGCGTTTGAGCGGTTTGGAATCGAGGGCATCAAGACCCCCAAACGACACAACTCGTCAAGGTTCGAAGTTTCCGCCTCACGTGAGCTGGAACACCTGCCTGGGTTCAACGAGGTGCCGGCACAGGACCGAGAGGAGCTGTTTTTAAGAAAGGTCGAGCAGTGCAACATTATGTTTGACTTCAACGACCCTGCGGCAGACATTCTGGGCAAAGACATTAAGCAGCTAGCGCTGAATGATCTCATTGAGTACATCTCCAACCACCATGTGACCATCACGCCGCAAATGTACGCAATGGTTGTACAAATGTTTTCCAAGAATATCTTCCGACCAATTCCTCCTCCAGTGAACCCGATCGGCGACATTTTTGATCCAGATGAGGACGAGCCTGTGTTCGAGGTTGCCTGGCCGCACATGAAGCTTGTTTATGAGTTTTTCCTGAGGTTCATCGAGTCGCGAGACTTTAATCAGAGCATTGCAAAACAGTACATTGATCAGGCGTTTGTGCAAAGCTTAATAGAGCTGTTTGACAGCGAAGATCCCACAGAGCGCGACTGCTTGAAGACGACGCTGCACCGGATTTACGGCAAGATTCTTGGCCTGCGGGTGTTCATCCGCAAGCTGTTTAACAATATATTTTTCCAGTTTACGTACGAAACACAGCGGTTCAATGGCATTGCAGAGCTGCTGGAGATCCTGGGAAGCATTATCAACGGGTTTGCGCTGCCGCTGAAGGACGAGCACAAGATCTTCTTGAGTCGAGTGCTGCTGCCGCTACACAAAGTGCGGTCGCTGAACTTGTACCACACGCAGCTGGCGTACTGCGTGGTGCAGTTTTTAGAAAAGGATACATCGTTGACGGAAGAAGTCATCATGGGCCTCCTGAGGTATTGGCCCAAGGTCAACAGTGCAAAGGAAGTGCTGTTCCTAATGGAGGTCGAGGACATATTTGAGGTGATGGAGCCGCACGAGTTTGTCAAAATTCAAATCCCGCTGTTTGTGCAGCTGGCTAAGTGCATCTCGAGCCCGCATTTCCAGGTCGCCGAGCGCGCACTGTATTACTGGAGCCACGAGTACTTCTGCAGCCTAGTGACCGAGAACTCTGAGACCATCCTGCCCATCATCTTTTCCGCGCTCCAGGAAAACGCTACGACGCACTGGAACCAGGCCATCCACGCCATGATCTTTAACGCCACCAAGCTGTTCATGGACACGAACCCGGTGCTGTACGACCAGTGTGCGATCCTCTACCAGCAGAGTCGAGCGGCCGCGGGCGCGCGCGAGCAGCAGCGCAAGGATGCATGGCGGGTGCTGGAGGAGCACGTCAAGGAGGCCGCGGAGGCAGAGGCGGTGGCTGCCGACCACCGAACCAGAACTGCTGAGACCAAAGGGCCTTCAAAGCCCACAGAACACGCTGAGTACGCCGGTAAGACAGAGTCGGTTGAGCAGGAGTAGGCCAGCATACCACCAAGGGGTGGTAGGTCAGAAATAGAACAGCTGTAGAGCAGCGTAGAGTGGTATAGAGCCCAGTGCTAGTGTTTTGTTTAGTAATCAAGGGTCATTTCATATCACAAACTATTTTTTGATTTTGTCTGTATACGGGTAAGCCTAAGCTTGGAGTAATATTAAGGGCATTTGATACAGAGTGTGGATGTGGTTAAAGCATTGATGAGACTGCAGGAGCGCCGAATATATAACTACTTTGCATTGATTGTTGGTTGAGCCGTTGCGCAGTTGGCACCGAGCATGACCCAAGTAGCTGGTAAGGCATCAATACCTATATATAGGCGGTAAGTGGGGGTGCACCCAGCCCGGGAAGGAATTGATAAGGCGGGTGCCATGTATGAGCTATAGTGGATAACTAGGTGTCTCCGATTTTGATAAGTGCTGCGCAGCACTGATGCTGTTTAGTGGTCAGCCAACACCATATATATATATATATATATATATATATATATATATATGGCAGATGAATAACAAAGTTGGTTAGGGGGCTACATGTAGTATATATTAATTAAGCTAGCTGCAGATAAAAGTTTACATATATATATGATATCAATTGCAAGCTCTAGCTCACGGCATCGTGCGGCTTTGTAGCTATCAAAAAGTAAATAATATGTCACTTTTAAAATATATTTATGATTCACTTATATGTATCTAAATTTGGATTAAATTAGCTATATATGTTATAGGTCAAACAATTCCAATTCTAGTGACACGAAAGATATATCAGAATATATATATGTATCAACAGGGGAATTACTTCACGCAGAAACGGAAAAAACTCTAAACCAGCTTTAAAGGTGGAAAATCAAAGCTACTTTTTATATTCTCAATTCCCTTGTGCAGAGCCAAACGGCCACTCTTCTGTAAAGGATGCTCTAGAAGTGGATGGGAGAAGGGAGAGAGCCATTACTTACTAGCTCCGGATATACCACACGGTTATCATATAGTATACCCTAGTAATAAAAGAAACAAAAATGCAAAGCCAGCGTATACATAAACGATCAAAATTTCTGACTATAGAATTTGAAGATTGTGGTATATTAATTTTACTTAATGATTAGTTTTTATCTTATCATTGTTGGGATCGCAAAGGACTAGTTTCAGTCTTGTCGGGCATATGAAAACTGATGTTTGAAAATAAATGAAGGTACGTTTAGCGTCAGTTAAACCTGAATTATTTATTTTCAAGATTGATCACTGTTAACTTATCCTTGTACCGAATTTTAGGGAAACGCCAGGAAATATTGATTGTTTTTATGGTCATCAACGGTACAACCATATGGCGTTTCGCTTATGATGATTGCCATGGATTGATGGCCAGCCTTAACTTATTTCGAGTAACCTTATCCATGTCGTGATTGAATTGAAAATTTGCAGAATATCACTGATTTGCCCTAGATATCAGAAGCAGTATACCCCTTGGTTTGAAATCAAGTTGTAATGTTAAGCTTACCTCTCAAATCAAAGAACTAAGTTCAAACCTCATGATACCAATCATATTCATTTCATTTGGTCTTCACATTTTGTCGCACTCAAAGGTTTGTCGAGTTCACCATTCCTACTCAAGGAGAGAGCCAGTTGTATCAACCTGTTTAGTCTGCTCTTTTGACCAAGAAGACACCATAAAATCGGTCAATAGCTTGATACAAAATTCATGGCTGCAGAGGCTGAATTTTTTTTCCTCCAACCCTTCAACTTGGGATAGGATAGCTCAAACCCAGTTTAATGTTCAATCTGCTGCTTTAAATTCATTAGAAACTTGTCAAACAAGACTGATGACCAGTTTCACCTGATACAAACTGCTGTAAAAATATTCACTGCCATTGTAGCTGGCTATAGATTGACCCTCGTATACATGATATATATGTGTACAAATGCCTTAGCTTTCATGTCGTTTCCATGCATATCCAACCGTACTAGAGTCATTTATGCTAGCTAATGTTTACTTTAAACTGTTTTTTTTTTTCCAATTAACTGAGTATCATGGCGACTCACATTACTATTCCCTCGGATCCGTCTCATGTTATACCACGCCCTAAGTAGCCGCATAGTTCAGGTAAATGTATATAAATGAATGAGCTTATCAATGCCTCGCGCCGTGATCCTTGTAATTTTGGCCGTGCAAAGTATTAAACAGATTGTGGGTATTCACATAAAAGGGTTTGTGCCGCGAATTTGCCAATTGCTGTCGAAGGCAATGCAAGCTTATGGAGTTTACGGAGTTTTATTGGTCTTAACTTTAAAAACCTTTTGCAATCTGGATACAATTTTTCTTCATCATATGTGTGTAGTTTCTGCGATTCATTGTCTTCAGGCTGCAGAATTCATGTTCACAATTGTGTGTTAATGAACGGCTTTTGTTTACGTTTTCACAGCTGGTTTAACGAAGCATTTTGTTTGCCAATAGGCTTTGCAAATTTCTCAAATGCCTCGTTTCAATTTTCTTTGAACTTTTTTTTGAGTGTTTACAGTGTGGCTTACGCAGTTTCAAATTTTGCGTCTGCCGGCATATATATATATATATATATATATATATATATATATGTACGTGGAGAATCGCTTCCTTGGTTCTTTTACCCATGGATACCAATTAATGGAGACAGTGGCAATTGGATTCTGCCCAGTAACACTATAAAAACAAGTTGTTTTTTCTTTCTCTAAAACTCTTTTGCAAGCAGATCGTGCTGATCTGTCTCTTTCTCTTTCTGGCTGCAAATCTTTTTTTAGTGCTCATGCTCCACAAACTTGTAATTTTTCTTATAAGGTTAAAACTCTCTTTGATTTTCTATTTCTCCAACACTATATCAGGTACCCCCATCTCTTGTCCCCCAAGTTTCGGCCATACACCTTGCATTTTTGCTAATCATGATTGAATTTTTTTCTTTCTTTATAAATTGTACCAGCTAGTGGGTTCCGTTAAATTTGCTGCCTCTCTGCCCGACCGTCGGGGCTGAAATAGTACCTTAATTCCCACTTGATAATCCTATTATGGTTGCGTGATTTCGGTTCTTGGACTACAGACAGCCAGTCCTTCTCGTTACTGCATCTAAACTTCTTGCAGGACTTCTGTACTTTTGCATATTGTGTACGTTTATCTGCTTTTTTTTTTTTTTTTTTTTTTTTTATTCTCGAGTTGCGTGTCTGAGCGTCGCACTAGGGGTGCAACTATTTCAATTGTTAACAAAAACTGGACAACAATCCGGCGGTCCCTGAAATCACTCGCGAGTGTCAAGATCTGCGCTGGCTTGATGCAAAAGATTTGTGCATGCTATGATATCTGTGATGCTGAAGGTGATCTTTATGACTTGACGGTACCATTACGGCCGAGCTCGCTGGCTTGGCCAGATGATGGTCAGAGAGTAAGCTGCACCTTTATTTTGTGTACCGCTACAGCTACAGCTGTAGGTGTCACGACTAAAAATTTAAACACAAAAGCTGCAGGTAACAACAATGGCGTCTTCTTGTGTATCTATTTCAAAAATTGGACAATAATACTAATGCCAGCTGTCTCTCAACTGTTTTTTCAGCCTCTATCTTTTTTGTGTAATTAGCGCTAATATGGCTTGACGGTGAACACAAAAAAGATGGTTGAATCCCGTTGGATTACTCCACTATGAGCACATTTCCATTTTCACAGCTGAAAATTTTTTTCAAAATACAATCGCGTGCGTTAATTCCGAATCCGGGCTGAATCCCAACTCTTGTGTGGAGGATAAGCAGATCAAGTCCGATTAAGCTGAGTTTTCTTCCAGAATCTCTGGTTGGTGGTAATTTAGATTCAAGTGATAAAAAAAAAAAAAGCGCTTAATTCAATGTTTTGGGAGATCTCAAAGTCAAAGTAGACTACCATTAATATCCTATAACGAGACGAGCTTGGTTTTCCATTGGGCTCATTGCAATGTTTTTTTTGAATTTTGTGAATTTCTTCTTTGCCAGCAGTCCCAAACAGGCAATTTTATTCCTTTAATTTTATCATATGCCTAAAACCACTACACAAAAAAAAAGAAATTGTAGTTAGGGATACGGCGTTGACCTGCAGATGAGGTTGAGATTGTATACTTGACTAGCGCTTGGTTATGTCCCGTTTGGGAATAGCACAAGATCGACACAAAATATTAATTCTGTCCTATAGCTAGTGTTGCATGCTGGGCCCGGCTGGTGGTACGTAGTTGGTGCCGTTGTACCTGACCTTGCTTTCATGAGCTATAGCACTACCTTGCAATGATCAAGTTTAAAAGAAATCAGTCGTAAATCCAACTCCGCAGGTAGAAAGTCGTCCCAGATGAGTTCAAGAGGTATACCTGCAGCAAGAGTAAAGGAAACATCAGCATCAGGCATTGGACATGCATGCCGGATCAGACTATAGCGCTCTGCAAAAGATTTCGGTTGATGAAGTTCAACAATATTGTGAGGTGCCAATGCAGTCATACGTCAAGAACCACTGAACACTACTTCATGACGGCTATATATAACATCTTCATAATAGCAAATGTTTGGCATCGGTTTGTTATTTTCTCTGACTTATTGCACGGCGTTAAAGCTCGCGTGTTGGCTAGTGCTGTCTAAATCTAACTTTTGACGTCGACAATACCAATATATCCTACATCAATTGTAATCAGCATGTTGATAACGTAGGACGTTGAATTGATTGGGCTATCTAGATATATATATTATAGAGTAAACCAAAATAAAAATGTAAGCAAACCCAGGTATCACAAGCAATTGGAGAACAAGCTATTATAAAATAATTATCTTACGTACGCGAGTCCTGATTGCGCCTGTCGTTTAGAATATAGATATCATGAAAAAGCGCCGTGCCAGGTTAATAAGGGGAGCGCCGCTCTCTGCTAGATAGTGCATGGGTCCGCGCCTTTGACGCACCGCATTCGACGATTAAGACCTTCTCCGCAATTGCAACCGACTTGCAAAGAGTTAAAGGCAAGATCAAGAGTGAAACAAGCATTTTCAACCGACCTTGGGGCAACACAAGGCAAAGCATGGCAAAGACCGGAGATGATTGTGTCAAAGCTCTATTTTGATTTCAAGAGATTGGAGTGTTCAATAGGTGACGTGGTCGACAAGATACTAGAGGTTGTGTGTGTTATTTTTTTTCAAAAGCGCGTATACATAAAGCCTAAGCTTATAGCTCACCCCGCCTATACCGCAAAATACGACAAAAGCAGGTGGCTTGATTGATCAGACCCATTTTCAAGTCCTAGATGAGAACAGAAATAAGAGAGCGAAAGGAGTTGGAAACACATGAATCTGACACACAACTGTTCTGATTATCACACATCTTTCACAATTTAAACCCGGACCAAAATTTTAAAAGCTCAGCTGCTGATACTATAGTGCTTGATATAATATATACGCGCGTTGAAACTGGTTTTTTATCTCGCAATCGCAGCAATTCATACAACCACCATGGCACCAGCAGTTGGATGCTTTGATCCGGCCACAACTGCTATCGATATCTATATTTGGGGTGGCCTGCCATTACGCCATTTCTGCACCATGGTTATGCCATGCTGGCCTTGACATGTATACATGCCATAAAGCATTGTGTGCTTTATTCTACTAAACTTGTTCTGCTCATGTACTTGTTGCTAAGACTGGTAGTAGTTTCACGGCCTGGTGCTATTCACGCTTTAAAATGTAGTCTAATATCCCATATTGGCATTTGCCCACTTCAGAAAGACTTGTCTTCATCATGCACTCGCAAAATTTACTAACAAATTTAAAATGAAGGCCAAAGCAGCCTTTTTTGGTTCCCTGTTGCATCAGCGTGCAGTGAACGGCACTAGTGAGAACCAGTTTGGTAGTGTGTACGAAGTTCAATGAAAGTCGACCGAGTGCCTGCAGCTTCTTGACTGTCAGGGCTGAATATTCAAATCTTTTTTTTTTTTTCTTTCTTTCTTTCTTTACCGCCCCAGCAAGGCAAAATCAGAATTCACAGACTTGAACTTTGCAGAGAGAATCAGATCTTCTTCATGGTCCCGGCTTGACTCAACTCAGTTGGCCGTTGGCAAATTAATGTCGTGCAAACAACGACGTTGCAAATCGTCATGCGCTTATTTCTTTTTTTCAAACGGCACGAAAAGCCAAGTGCCAGTCCAAGTACGATTCCTGCACTCGCCATATGCACTGAACACAACTTGAATCGCCATCATAGATATATATATATATATATATGCCTTGCAATGGGCTCAAAACGGGCAGTTCCATTAAATTCAACCTGCGGTTACACTAACCACGCTGGGTTAACGTCCCGAACCCTGAGCACAGCAAAATCCGATTGGCTAATTTTGACGGTCATAATCTATAGTTTCACCACTAAAAGAAAACTCAAACGGCATCATTTTCTTGTTTGATTTTTTTTTTCTTTTTATTCAGTCATTATATATATTTTTTTTATTATTCCGCCCGGTGAGTCGACCTGTTGTTATCTCTATATATATATAGCTATATATCCCCCACCCTGAAATGTCTATCTATAGCATATATATATGTACATGTATACAAGATATATGAAAATGACTTTTGCCTTTTGTTAACCATCTTGCGCTAACCACAAGTTAACTAACCACTTTATACACTTATAAATCATATATGGCAACTTAAGCTTTTGGGTTTTCCCAAAAAGAAATTCGTCATTGTTTTTTTTCTTTCGTTTCTTTTTCACTGACATTTCTTTTCTCATTGATTTTTTTTTTTTTTTCCCTCTACTCTCGCTTGATGCTTTCTTTCTGACCTTCGTCTTGAATCATCTCAAGAGGTTATAAAAGACCACAGTTTCCCTTGTCTACCTTCTTTTTTTTTTCTACCTTCTCATTATCCTCTAATCACCCTTATCTTCTTATCTCCCCCATCGTCAACATGTCTGCTGAAAAGGACGCATACCCAGTCGCCAAGGAAGTGTCTTCTGATGTTGATCTCCCCGTCGAGGAGGTCTACAACAACAAAAACGAGCTGCTGGGCTTGACCCCCACCGCAGAGGAACTTGCTACCCTGCGCAAGGTCCCCGATGCCCTCCCTCTGTCCGCCTGGTCCGTCGCTCTTGTTGAGTTGGCTGAGCGTTTCACCTTCTACGGTGTTACCGGTCCCTTCCAGAACTACATGCAGAACGACCGTGACGACCCTCTGCGTCCCGGTGCTCTTGGCCTTGGCCAGAAGAGTGCCTCTGGTCTCTCTTACTTTTTCCAGTTCTGGTGCTACCTTACTCCTATTCTTGGTGCCGTCATCTCTGATCGATACCTCGGAAAGTACAAGACCATTTGTGTCTTTTCTGGTATTTACGTCCTTGGTCTGCTCCTTCTTTTTGTTACTTCTCTTCCTAGCGTTCTTGATCACCATAAGGGCGCTGGTCTTGGTGGTCTCGTTGCTGCCATGATTATCATGGGTCTTGGTACTGGTGGTATCAAGTCTAACGTCTCTCCTCTCATTGCTGATCAGTACACCAACACCAAGCAGTTTGTCAAGACTCTCAAGTCTGGCGAGCGTGTCATTGTTGACCCCTCTACCACTGTTCAGTCTATCTTCATGATCTTCTACGTCTGTATCAATGTTGGCTCCCTCTCTGCCATTGCGACAACCGAGATGGAGCTTCACATTGACTTTTGGGCTGCCTACTTGCTGCCTTTCTGCTTCTTCTTCCTGGCCATTGCCTCTTTGGTTGTTGGCAGAAAGAACTATGTCAAGCGTGCGCCTATGGGCTCTGTCATTCCTGATACATTCAAGATCATTGCTATTGGTGTCAAGAACGGATTCTCTCTTGAGTCAGCCAAGCCCTCCAACCGCAGAGAGACTGGTGCTTCCGAGGTTGCCTGGTCTGATCTCTTTGTCGATGAGGTCCGCCGTGCTCTGATGGCCTGCAAGGTTTTCGTTGCCTACCCTATCTACTGGGTTGTGTACGGCCAGATGATTAACAACTTTGTTTCCCAGGCTGGTACCATGAACACCCACGGAATCCCCAACGATATTATGCAGAACATTGATCCTATCGCTGTCATTATCTTTGTTCCCATTTGTGAGCGCCTTCTCTACCCCTTCCTCAGAAAGCGCGGAATTGCATTTAAGCCCGTCACCCGTATCACTTTTGGCTTTTTGTTTGCTGCCATCTCTATGGCCTACGCTGCCATTGTTCAGCACCTCATTTACAAGACTGGCCCATGTTTCGACGCGCCCCTTAGCTGCCCTGCCTCTAACGATGGTGCTATCCCCAACGACATCCACGTCGCTATTCAGACTCCTGCCTACTTTTTCATTGCTCTCTCTGAGATCTTTGCTTCAATCACTGGTCTCGAGTACGCTTACACCAAGGCTCCTGCTAACATGAAGTCTTTCATCATGTCCATGTTCCTTGTCACCAACGCCTTTGGCTCCGCCCTCGGTATTGCCGTCTCTCAGGCTGCCGTTGACCCCAAGCTGGTCTGGATGTACACTGGTCTTGCAGTTGCCACCACTATCGCTGGTGCCATTTTCTGGTTTGTCTTCCGCTCCTACAACCAGGTCGAGGACGAGCTCAACGCCATTGATGCTGAATATGCCGACAAGACCTTTAACCAGGCTGTCCGCCAGCAAAACAAGGACGAAGAGAATGTCGCTAACTAAGCTGTTGTGCAACTACCGCATTAGAAAAATCCCTCTATTGGTGCGAGTATCAGCTGTGCTATAGAAGAAGAATGATCTGTTTTTTGTTTCAATGTTTTACATAATGAATTTTCACCCAACTTTTTTTTACGTTTTTGACTCGAGTCAGTTCCTAACTTCTTAACGTTTGAAATGAAATTAAGATGTTTCAGATAATATTGCGATAAGATTACAAAAAGATGCTTTCAAAGCCAAGAGAAAGTTTGTGACTGAGTGAGAGAGAATGTAGCGACTGAGACAGAATCATAGGAGGTGACTTTTGGTTTAATCTCCACCATCTCACGCATCCCATCCTCTCTCGTCTAAAGTAGAGCAAGGCGTTCAAGTTAATTATTTTTTTTTTTTTTCAACATAAAAGGCTGAAAAGAGCCACACGGCATTAAAATTAATAACTGATTACTGATAACGCCTATTTTCCTACACCAAAGTCTTGTGAAAACAGAAGTTGATGGTAAGTTGCTATGCAATTTTTCATGGGGGGGAGGACTTTTTGTGTGGGCTATGGAAAAAATAAGAACAAGACAAGAAGAACAAAGTTTGGTTGCAATATCTTCAGCAACTTTATTTACCAGCCCTCGAGATCTTTAGCGTAAAATGTCGTTGAAGTATCAGCGAACAGAGTCTAGATAACCATATTATGAGCTGTGACTGATTCGAGAGTTTTCCAGTCATATCAAATTGCACACTTTTTTAAAATCTAAAATGAGAGTGCTTCAAAGCATGTCTTTGTAAAAGTCTTTGTTGATTATTGGGTTACATTTCGACAAGTTGAAGTATGGTGACATTTTCAAACGGTCACCCCTTTTCATTGAGTTCATGCGTGCCCGTGTGCACATTAGTCTCTCTAGTCTGTAAGATAGCTAGCAACATGCTTGAGTGGGCTGTCTCTCGATGTGCTGGCACTTGAAGTGTGGGTTAGTCGTCGATGCACAAGGATGGCGGTTGTCTTGAGTGTGATCATTGCGTAAAAATTGGCTTTTGCTAATGCAATGAAAACACCTTTCAAGATATCCCTGAAAATCTAGCACTGCCCGTAGTGTCATTGATATGGTTGTGCAGTAGCTCTTACTTTGCAAGATACCATATCAATTGAAATCCACCAGCAATTAATTATAACGAAACTGTCACAACATTTAACAGATATCACAATTTATCGTGAGTAAGCTTAAATGCCATCTCAGGTTGGTTTCCTTGATGGTGCTAATTATTACTGTGATAGCCGTTGGTCTATGTTTCTAAATCTCTCATTTTCATCTATCAATCAAACTGTCTATGATATCCAAGCACAAATTTCTGCCCACAATGACTGAATGAGCTTTAGAGTTGACAATAGGCTCACTTTTAAAGCCGGCCAAGGTCTTTAAGTTATTAGCCAAACACTAAAATTCCCAAGAGCGAGCCAAATACAAGGGTTGGAAAACTTGAGCAGCGTTCCAATGGGTCTACTCTATTTGCAAAAAGTAGATCTACAGATAGCAGCTCGTATTTTAGCAAACCCAACTGGGTCGTAGAACCAAGAATAGGAATTGATAGTCATTTCACGCCCCATTAATTTGCCGCGATTGCAATATTATATTCGCAATCTTTAGTGATTTATTGAGAATAAACCCCGATTAGAGAACAAAAATACTGCTTTGCCGGTTCCAGCTGCTTTCATGATTTGTGTATACACCGATGTTTTCTAGATGTGCTAAACGTCAAAACCACTGTTCAGCACCGATGGCACAAAGCTTTCTTCGTCATTCGCTCAATTCACAAATATAACCACTGCAGGCACCGTGCGTATACAGCCATTCCTCCAACTGCGCAGAGATAACTGCACCTAGAAAATCCAAAATAGGAGACAGAGTGCCTAATTAGACATGACCGTCCCACTCGCTATGACGTAGCCTGCTCATGAGCTACATATGTAGGTTAAGAGTTAACCAAATCTCAGGAAAAGCAATTAATGTTACTGTGCAAGTCAACTGGGCAAGATTTGATATATTATATATATGAAATATCGATCGATCACGGTACTTTGGATACTTTTGGAAGAAGATATATAAAAAGCTTAAGTGACCCCCAACCCACCACCGCGCCACAGACCCGACAGACCCGGTCTCGGTATCGAACACAAACCGGTGGGGGCAAATTTGTCGGCCCCTTGTTGGCTGTTTGCTCTTGCAAAAAATGCGCTAACCCCAAATATGATAGTTGTTAGTTAATATATACATATGCCGTTCGGCACCACCTGAGTCCACTAAAAGAAGATTTTACGTTGATATCCATGGCAGTGGAGGCAAATCGGTTCAAACGAGTCGGCCGTCAAGCGACATTTCACCTTCCTGAAAAATTTTCATACTTTCAATATATATTTGTTCCATTCCTTTTTTTTAACAGCTTATTCAAAACGCGTCCTTTTTGAGTCAACTGCAATATTGAAGTTTTATAAAAAAAAGTATGCAAAATAGTCTGCATCGGAATAATGCCGGATTAACCACTTGCTTGCCAATAAGTCGCCATATTAGGTCTATTAAATACTAAGCCAGAAAACAACATTTAAAATTTTTCAAAAAATGTTTAAATCTATAGAGGTACGAAATCTGGTATCAATTTCCGTTCCGTTGCGCTTCATATATCGATATACATGAAGCGGATTTGCTTCCAATTGTTGACAAGTTGAGTGAATTCTCAGCAAAGTTCGCGCACAAGAGAGAAACAAAAAAAAACCACACCACATTGGATCAGGTAAAGTACACAGACCGCCGCGCACCGTCGCCAGTCCGCATGCTTGCCACAAATGAGTGAATGACCTTTTATTTTTTGGGGGCTGCCAAGGCCTGCGGCAAGTGCGTCCGACTGCCACCGGACTCGTGGTGTTTCTCAAACGGTTGGAATGAATTCATGCTTCCACCTATATAGCAGAAAAATAGGAAACAGCAAGCAAAACCTGAGGCAAAAACTACTGAAAATTTGTCCAAAGCCAAAGCCATCGGCTGAGGTTTTTTTAGGAGGGATTGTTAGCTGGCCGAAAGTCCGTCGCAGGTAACGGGTTTGAGCGGGTGGTTAAATTCAAAATGGTTCATTTTGAAAAGTTGGATTTGAAATAGAGCTATCATCTGTGACACCTTTAAAAACGAGGCAGAAGCTAGGAGTAGGTCTTCTTCTTTTGCTGGGAATCACGGCCAGAGTAAGTAAAGATTTTGATATCCCACCGAACTCTCATTAACCATCGATCAGCAACTATCTTATCTCTGTGTAAGGTTTACCCCATCCTTGAGAGACCTGTAGAACAAACCCCAGATCAGCAAACACCTTGACCAAGCTTGTCTAATTATAAGCTGAACCAACTCTCATTGACGCCAAGAGATATTATATTTATTTCCGCCTGTCGGCCGGGTTCACAAAAAAAGATTCTGATGCCGCATCGTAGGTTAGTAGGCCGGATCAGTTGCTAAACGCTATAGGTTGAAGATTGCGAGCTGATCCAATGTGAAATGTCTAACTAAATGGTTTGATCGGGCACTTGATATCGGATAAGTTTGCTTGCTGTTATGTTGGGCTACGGTAATCAGTTAACATCTGGTACAGAACGTATATTCCGCTCTAAGAAACGGCCATGGTATCAATCCAATCGTATCACTATTTTGTGCCAATGTATTTCCATTTAGGTAACAACCCACGAGACAAATTTGTGCCAACCAGCAAACAATCCCTTGTTTTCTTGGCTCTTTTATTGACCACATCCGAAATGAGCAGTATTATTCCATGACATGTGCATTTGCAAGCATCAGCCAAGCTACAGCTACATGTAGCAGTCTGAATATACATATTATCATGCTGGCTTCAACTGAATTCCGCGGCATTAACTACTCTATATAGCGCTATGTTAGTGCCTGCAAATGTATGCCCAAATATATATCGTGAAATAATGCGTTCCTAGTATAGAAAAAGAAATTGTGAGGTTAATCTTGGCTTGGATATAGAGCCAACAGAAACAGCGCGCGCTCACAGGAGGTCTTGGTAAACAGACGCTGGCTAAGCTACTCTGTCGTAAAGCTTGTAACCAAACAACAGCTGCAGTTTGCGTAAAACTATTTTTGACTGTTAATCAAACTGACAGATAGTCGTAAATTAAGCTGCATCGAATTTGTGATTTAGACATATACTTGAGAGTTGATTCTCTATAAATCAGAGATTAGCTCGAAACCAGCTTAATTTTATCAAGGCTAGGAAAAGAAAGAGAAATCGAAAATGCAGAGTGGCAATAGTGCTCAAAGCGGTGATTGCAAAAGTTATTTTTCAGAAAAGATCTTTTCTATATGTGGAACTTCGACAGATTGCAAAGTATTACAAGATATCAAAATGGAAGCCATGATCTTGGCACGCTTTGATATGAATACAGAAGTTTGAAAAGTTTCTTCAAATAGATTGATCAACTGGTACGTTTGTAAGAAGTAAGAGCTTCAAGTTGTAATAACCAACCCCGCGTGAGATCTTTGGCTTGTGCTTGTAAGAAATTTTCATGGTCAGGATCTAGTTAAGTATCAAACAAGACCATTGAATAAAAAAGCGACCGAAATTCACAATTGTGTGATATGAGAAACCACTTTTGAGAATTATATCTCTGTAGAGGGAATTGAATTTCTGTATTTAAGTATTAGATATTTGCTGGTAATGATTTTACAACAATAGAGTCAATTTGCTACACCTAGTTATGAGCAAACTAGCATATTCAACACGGATTTAATGAAAAAAAGATTAGATCTTTTGAAGAGTAGAAAACTAGATGATTGCAGGTTATGCTAGAGCGACTAACATTCCAATAAAACAAATAGCCATTAAAAAAAGGGTCTGTATTGATGGTTTTTACATTCATTCTTAAAATTATATCTATACTCTGGTCGGGCAGCTCTCTATCTTGACACACAAAGCTGCTTTATTGAGTGGTTATGGTAATGTTCTATTTATATAAGTAATGAATTAGCATACTTGTTACAAGATTGTAACTTTGGCTTCCTCACTCACAAACAGATCATTATTTATTGAAATTATACCAAGTTCAAAATATCCATATTTAACCACCCCAATAAAATTTGTAGCCTTTTCTTCATGCCTTTTCTTTCATAAAAATATGCAAATCTTGAAGTCATAAAAATAGGAAAATCTGTAAGACTTGAGTTTATTGCTTTTCTTTTTGTTCTTGCAATTCATTGAAAAAGATATATGTCAAATTCAAGATACAAGTATTGTTTTGTAACTGTGGACGACCTGGTACTTTCATCGTTAAGCTCAAAGAATCTTCAATGTGAGAATAATTACTTCTGCACATTCTCTTTTCTGATTCTTTATATGAAGGCTTGAGGAATCTTTAATAAAAGGTAATTGTTCTGCAAAATATATGAGTCAATTCATAGCAATATCATTTATTATAATTCAATTTTCAATCGCTTGATTGTTAATGTTGATGTAAATTTAATTATATGAATGTTTTTACAACCTGTGTTGTCTTTTTATATGTAATTCACTTTGGAATCGCTTGAACTATTTGAATTAAGGAAAAAACATTCACCTAGCTAGGTTTGTCATAGTGAAGCTAACTTTTGAAATATCCAGGAATCATCAGTTCTGCCATAATATTCCTGGACTTGTATCAATTGATTCACTAGCATTCAAGCTGGTTTCCCCCAGCTTGCACTATTGGTGAATCCTGATAATTTCTGCGCATTAACTAACCTCATGTTTTTTTCATTTGAAAGTGAAATCTTGAGCTTTGGAAAGAGATTTTTGGTCTGGTCGACGAAATTGCAAACTCAGTGATCCGCACTGAAAATGGCAAACATGCAATGGCAATTCTTTTCTTTTAGCCAGCACAAAGCATGGAATTGTGAATTATATATTGCAAAAGTAGATGTAAATTTGAGATCATATCAAACGATTCATAAATAATTGATTTCAGTATCAGCTTGTCATACCCCATCAAAGTTATCTTTGGTCATTAAATCCAGAGAATGATACTTTAAAAATTATCATAGATTTAATTGAAACGAGATGAACCCTTCTTTTAGTTAGTAATATTAAGAACAATTATGGCAAAAAAAAAAAAATAGTAGAACGAAAAAGTGTGTCATTTGCAATTGGAGTTGACTAGATTCAATTCAAGCTCTAGATATCAAACTTTCCATGCTTTTTACAAAAATTGAACTTCAAAAAGCATCAAGTTCACACAGTTGGTTGAGCACTTGAAAATCAGAAAATTAGAAAAATGGCCCAGTCATCATCAATGCAGTTGGTAAAAGATGAAAAAAAAATATTATTAATTAGTACTACATCAGATCAAGTCTTACCACCTTCAATCTAAAAGAAGAGCAAATGGATCAAGCACTGAGTTCTATTTGCAAAAGTCCCCATTGAATTGGAAAAGGTTTTTTTGGATATTGATTTTGAATCACTGTTTACTGAGACTAGTTGCTACTATGTTAAAAGTCCAATATCTCTCATATACATTGATGCCCACATAGGTCAACTTCTTCATAGAAACTCCTCAGGTCAAAACAATCAACCCTTGGGACTCGTCAATATCAAGTCTAGATATTTCCAACCATCCCTAATCTTGTACAAATCTATAATTCATTTTGATCAGCTCACAAAATAAAGTAGTCTACTCAGTGTATATAGTACTCTCGCCTATCAAGATAGCCCAAGTCTTTATTTGATACTGGTTTGCAGTCAACCAGTCCAGTCGACGACCTTCACCTTTCAAGCCAGACCAAGCAGTAGCGCCATCTAAACAGAGTGTGGTAGATTTGGCAATATCTAGAGTTGGGTGGAGAAATTCTAGCTAGCTAGATGTATATATACGTGTGCAAAGTAGCTCAGCACTGCTGAAAGAAGGCCACAAAGGAAAGAAAAAAAGCCAAGTGTAATAATATCAAGCAGAGGCGGTAATTCTGAACATACAAACCAAGAAAGGTATCTGAAAATTGGGCACTTGACATCCCGACACCCAAACCAAGAGAACAAGAACAAAAAAATCACAGCCTCAACCAAAACCAAGAGCACAGCGAATATTTCTTTCTCCTGCTGCCGTTATTTTTTTCTTCTTCTTCATTTTCACATTCACGTTAACTAACTAATACCACTCGTTTCTATAGTTGCAGGCAGTTTGACTGTTTCATGTTGCTGGATCTGACCTTGTCAAGCCCAAGTTTAATAAGCCACCCGTTCTACTTCTTTTGTGGCCCTGCTAAAAAAAGTTGCCTGGCCACCGGTGGGGGTTAGCCTAGTTCATTTCAATCCACACTCTGCTGGTTCTAAATGCCTCTGATTTCTCTTGTTACACTGTGTATTCCCTGATGACAATTGTTTTACTCTAGCAGATTGTGTATGTGCTCAGTGTAGAGCAACCAAACCAGCCTGTGTATCCCTGGAGTGTCCGCTATTCTGTGTGACCAATCTCCTCATCTTGCTTACTCCAGTACTTGTCCGACCGTACAACCATGTACAATTAGAGCACCACCATTTCCTCACCTTGTTTCTCCATTCATTGACATCTTTCTACCATCATCCCTACTGATTGGTTTTGTTTTGATGAGCATGTATAGTTTATCTTCTGCTGATGTAACTTTCCATATTCATGTGTTTGTTTGTTCAGGCATGTCCAAGCTGAATCCAGCTTGCACACTGGACAACCGGAAGCCAGCCGGGGTTTTTGATTCTAGATCTGTCACCCAGGATTTCGTGTTTTCACGCTTTCTTTCCATATGTAAACAATAACGCATTATATTAAACCAAAACGCAATTTATCCAACTACATCCATATGGCAAAAAATATATGTGGGAATATACTTGTTTATTTTCATTCCATGTTTGATGATCCAAATCCACGCATTATTGCTGTCTTTTTGTTTGTTTTTAATCCCATATCCACGCTTTTCATGATCCACAATTTTTCATTTTTCACGGTCTCGCTTGAGAAATAAAGACATCTCCGCTCGCGCCATCCCATACTAGAAGAAAACACCCAGATAATTTAAATAGTTTTAAAAAAAAAATAATCATAATACAATCAATTTGAAAGAGAAAGGAAGATAGTTGGAAAAAACTAATAGAATAAAGAAAACTTTGGACCCTACACGCGTGAAAAAATAAAACACAAGTTAGTTACGCGGCAGCAGCAGCAGGCTCCTCGCCCACAACCTCCGGCTCCTCAGACTCCTCCTCGTCCTCAGCATCCTCCACCTCACCTTCCGCGTCGTCCTCGTCCTCGGCCTCTTCATCACCCTCCTCCTCGTCAAACTCGTCGTCCAGCTCGTCCGCCTCGCCCTCAGGGGCCTCCTCGTCTTCCTCGTCCTCGTCGTCGCCCGCCTCTTCTTCTTCCTCCTCGTCTTCCTCGTCGCCCTCGTCCTCAGCGGCGTCCTCGTCGTGGACCTTGGCCTTCTTGGCAACAGACTCGTCGGCGTCCTCCGGGTCAGCACCAGGCGCGTCGGCATCGGCGTCTACCTCAGCGTCGTCAGCGGCAGGGGCAGACTCGACGACCTCGTCAATGGCACGCTTGGCGCCGGCAACGGGCTGCTCAGTGGCCTCGGTTGCAACAGGGTGTGCTTGCTCAATTGTCATTGTAACTGTGAGTGTGTGTGTGTGTGTGTGTTTAGTTTCCTGAGATTATAGTGGATAGGATGGGTGTTGGCGAGTGTGGGGTAAGGTCAAAGGGCCAAGACGCGTAGGAAACAGAAAAAATTCAACAGGTGATGGGTAGATGTACAATTGAGAGGGTGGTGGAAGGGAATTTTGTCGCGAGCGGAAGGTTGTTTTGCGGATGGATTTGAAAAAACAGCGGGTTTTCAAGGTTAGTTGAAGCTCAATTGGATGGGAAGGATGAAATCCTAGTAGAGTAGACCCATATATACACCA